>CAKNXH010051769.1:1120-15439 GCA_932178445.1 Andricus quercusramuli | reverse complement strand
CAAACACATATTGCATGTGTTTAAAACTTTTATTTAGAATTAAGATACTGTTCATGAAAGAGGAAGAGAAGAGTAAAAGAATCAATCATCCACCAACAATTTATATACAAATCGAAAAAGTCAATGGAAGGACTAAATTGACCTGAATCACCAGATGAATGGTGGATGAGCAAGTACGCGCCATTCGAAACTTTAGCGATTCGTACGTGACTGTTGAAGAAGCCTTTTCCTATGTACCCCAGACTCATCCCTGGTGGTTGTCTTCACGTTTCGAGCAATCTTACTGTTAACTTAAACTTTGAAGTACGACCCGCTTGGTTTAAATCGCGATATTTTGAACACTGTGAAATATTCTCCAACGAAGAACCGCCTTGTACAAGTCGCATCCGTCGTGAAATAGTATGGAGTTCTAAGCGTAAACAAAGTCCCTCCGGCTTTCGGTCTTTTTTGCCTATTAATTTACTGTAATTTATTTTCTATTTTCTTATTCTAATAAACATTTACTATTTCAATTACTGTTATATATTCTGAATTTACACAATCCCCTTGGGTTGATTAAAAAAAAAAAGAAAAAAAATGATCTCGCTCGGGACGTGACAGCTGATTTGGTGGCAGCGGTGGGATTGTCACTTCGAAATTATTTTCAACCGTATGATATGACACAATATAAGAAAATATGATACAGCAGCATACAATGTGATGCAAGGTGAAACATCATGATGCGATGCGATGCAACATGATACAATATGGTACAATATTGTACCGTATGATACAATGTTATGCACCATCACATTGTATAATACAATATTATGCAATATGATGGATTATGACAACATATGATACAGCATAATATAATATCATACGTTATGATACAGTATGATACAACATAATATAATATGATATAATATGAAACAATATCATACAAAATTATACAATACCATCCAATATAGCACGATATGATACAGCATGTTACACTATCACCATGCCATATGATAAAATATGATGCAATACGAGACAACATGTCACAATATGGCACAATATGTTACAGTATGATACAATATTATACACTATTATTATTATTGATTTCAACAGTTTTTAAAATAATTAGTTGAATTGTTATTTATTTTAATTTTTATATAATTCAGTTTACAATCCGCAATTCAAAAATCTTTCACTTAAAAATGTTTTATTTTGGATTTTCATTTTTAAGCTTTTATTTCTCATTAAATGAGTTTAAAAGTTCTGTTTTGAGGACTCAAGAATTTTGAAATTAGAAGCATTTAAAATCGAAAATTTTGAATGAAAAATCTTTTGAATTGATCAACTGTAAATATAAATTCTAACGATTTTTAAAATTTAACTGTGCATTAAGGAATGAAAAGTAAATATTAATTAATTTTAAGAAACGATTCGAAATTAATTCTAAATTAAAAAATTTCCAGATGTCAACGTTAAAGATTAAGATGTTTAAATTGGAAAGTCTTAATTATTAAACAAATGTAAACGCACGATTGAAACTTTATGAACTATTTAAAATTGTAAAATAACTTCGAAACAATACATTCATACTCAAAGACTTTTATTAAATTTAAAAATATTGTTCTAGTCTAAAATTTGAAAATTAAAAATTTTGTAATTATGAAAAATAAAAATTGCCTAATATTTGGAAATTTCTGACTCTTCATTTAAAATCAGTAATTGTAGATCAAATATTCAAAATTAAAAAAAAAAAAAAACTAAACTTTTAACGTTACTATTTTAATTCTTCTGTTTCAACAAATTTAATTTGCACGTAAAATTGTTGAATTTGTATGTATCATAAATATTGAACACCTATTATTACACCTAGAAAAAATTCAAGTGAGTTGAACCAAAGTATAGATTTGTGCAACAACTAATTCAATGAGAACATTTGAAAAGATTTAAAAAGATTTCTAAAATTGTCAAAAATGAATCTGGAAGAATTTAAGGACATATTTTTAATTTTTCAGGATTTAAACGAAATTTTCGGAAGAAATAGAATCATTTTGAAAGATTTTTAGGTCTAAAAGAATTGAAAAAATTAATTAATAATTTGAAAAAATTTGAAAAAACGTAGATGTTTCAAGATTTTGAAATAAAATTTGGAAGCCTTTTAAGGATTTTTAAACTATTTAAAATTAATACATTTTGTCTTCTGATTCAAGAAGTGTTCAGTTTATAACAAAAACGTTATCTTTCAATTTGTAATATTCCTACCTTAAAATTGTTAAAAATGATTTGCAACTCAGTTTTTATTACTTCAAATGGACATATTTTTAGCTGTAGAGTTAGAATTTTTTACTTTTATTGACCGTAAAAAATATAAGCGAACAAGGGGAAACCCGAGAAAAGACGGAATTGCAAATCTCATTGGTACGTTTTTATTGAAAAACTTTTTTTTAAGGAATTATAAAATCGTTATTTTTGTAAACAATAGGTTTTTGTAAATAACATTTTTTAAATATAAACGTACTAATGAGATTTGCGTAGAATCTTTTGAGGAATAAAATAAGCGCTACAGTATCAGAATTAAATAGGAATTGCAACTTTTACCTAAACAGAAAAAGAAAAACATTAAACTATATCGTTATTGTGAAATAAAGAAAACCCGAAATATTTTCTTTCAAAAGTTCACCTCGAGTTCTTTTCCAAAATTAGTTATAATTAACAGTAGCATATCTTCCTCGATTCTATAAATCATTTTTAACAAGTTGCATTTTTTGAATTTGAAATAGCATATGACAAATACTAAGAGGCATAAGAAATGTATATATGGTTATATATAAAATTGATCATTT
This sequence comes from Andricus quercusramuli, assembly GCA_932178445.1. NCBI lineage: Eukaryota > Metazoa > Arthropoda > Insecta > Hymenoptera > Cynipidae > Andricus > Andricus quercusramuli. The sequence goes on along the minus strand of CAKNXH010051769.1, from coordinate 12,620 downwards.
TCTTTGAAACAATTGTTATTTATTTGTTGTTGCGGTGAAAGCATATGTATGTTTAATACTTAACTTTAACTGAAAACTTATATATGTATGAAAAAATGTTTCAATCTATAACTTCTATTATTATTATTTAACAAACATTTTTTTCAGTGCTCCTCTCTCTCTCTCTCTCTCTCTCTCTCTCTCTCTCTCTCTCTCTCTATTACTATGCGATCTCCTCAAAACTCATGATGATTCCTCACGAAAAAATTCCAAGTTGCTCCATCATAGTTTTACTTCTGCCGTGTAGCCTCACTGTCACACACTGTTTTTTTTTTAATTAATCAAACATCACAAACTTCAGCTATTTGATGTATTTGTTATCTTTTCACAATTTCTAGCGTAATTGGTTCAACAGGATGAGATAAGGCGTCCACATTAGATTTAATGTTGCTGATGGGTTGAATGTGTTTCTTCTTCAAAAAATATTTAAGAATAATTCTTGCTACAACTGTCTTCATCTCCATCATGGCATATACAGAACCTGAAAGCGAAGAAAAAAGTATACTTTATTAGTAAAACATTAGCTTGATTAAAAGAGTCACTCCCCCCCCCCTAATTTTATTGAACTAGAACATTGTACGTTCTTCTATTTTACCGTACGGGAATGATGCGAGAAAAATGATGAATCTTAGCCTTTTTTAATCTTCATTAATAGTTATAAAGGAATAACAGATTTTCATCATAAAAAATGTCACCAATTTATGGGAGAAAACACCGCTGAGCAAGTAATAGAATGGTTTTTACAATTTCTTTTTTCCACTCCCGGGCTGGCTTTTAACGCACGTACGGGAATGACGTTTTTGTTTTTGTTCAAGACCTATTCAGAAGCAGAAATTTTTCTGTGATTTCCGAAAAGGAACTGATGAAAAACGTGCAGTAGTGAACTTAAAATCTGCGAAGTGTTTTTTATAAGTGTCTGCTGATTTTTCAGTTTAATTCGAAAATGGATTTCAAACTCCAATTCTGGTGACGTCATCATAGTTCCAGGAATCCTTATCTGCAGGGTTGCCATTATTATTTATTATTATACCATTAAGCCTTTTCCCTTCCGGGGTAGGCGTGACTTGTTCGGTTGGAAAGTAGTGAAATAGGTATATAGGTATGAGGTTGATCGGTATATGGGTATAGGGTGGATGGGTATGTAGGTGTTATGTATAGATGTTTTAGATTGATCTGGAGTTCTCGTGTTATTTATATAAATGACACGTTCACTCCGCAAAACTGCTCCGACCCAGGTTGCTGATCAATCTCTCTAGCGATCACCCCAAGTGAGGAGCCTCACAAAATTATTATGTATGGTTCCCCACCTGGGCACATTAGTATCCAAGGTCTTTGTTTCAGGCATCATTCACTCTATTGTCACTCTGTTTATAAACTATTTGTCGCCACATATTTCTGTCCTGGCATACTACTCTAGCTTCATTCACGTCCATGCATTTTTTCATGCAGGCTCTTGTATTTCTATGGCTTCTTATGTCTCTTCGAATTAGTGTCTCATTCACAGATTCTAACCATTCTTTCGGCGGTCTACCTCTGGGCATTTTGCCATTTACTTTACCTTTATACACTTGCTTGGTCAGTCGTTCATCTTTCATTCTTTCAAGATGTCCGAACCACCTTAGCTGATTTCTTTCCCATATGTCAACTAGTGTCTCCCCTGTACCACATTCTTCGAGGATTGTCTCGTTTCGTACTTTGTCCATCAGTGTTTTCCCGCATATTATGCGCAGAGGTTTCATGCCGATCGCGTTGATTTTACTCCTGTCTTTTTCTTGACAGGTCCATGTCTCGCTACCGTATAGTCCGTATAGTACAGTCGGTACGAAAATAGAGTTATGTGTGGCCATTTTAGCTTTTTTTGATATGTTTTTATTTGTGAGGATGGACCTTGCTCTACCGATAACCTGCTTACCCTTATTTATGCGCCTATCTAATTCCCCATCTATTTTTCCGTCGTTAGTGAATAGACTACCTAGATATACGTACTTGTCAACTTGTTCTAATTTCTCATCATTTAGAACTATGTTGCATATTGTTTTCTCACTTTTTCCCTCAAACACCATGACTTTCGTTTTATTCACGTTAATTTTGAGGTCCATGTTCTTCATGCTTGTATTAGGTTTATTCAACATTCTTTGCAAGTCTTCGACTGATTCTGCCATAACAATCTTGTCATCCGCGAAAGCCAACCTACGTACCTTGACGGTTTCGAGATCTACACCTTTTTCGTCGAAGAGGGCAGTTCTAAGACACTTATCCATGAATATGATAAAAAGCCACGAGGAAATAACGCATCATTGTTTCACGCCTTGCATAATATCGAACCATTCACTCTTTTTCCCATTTACCCTTACACTCCCTTTACTACCTGTATATATTGTTTTTATTGCTTGTAGGAGCCCTCCATTCACTCCATACTCTTTAAGGACTTCCCAAAGTTTACTTCTATTTACCGTGTCGAATGCTTTTTCTAGATCGATAAATGCACAGAAGACTTTCTTTCCTACTCTCAAACTTTTTTCTGCGACCTGTCTTAGGCTAAATATCTGATCCGTACATGATCTTCCTGGCATAAATCCACTTTGGACTTCCCAGATTTTCTCTTCTGTAATTTGCATTACCCTACGGATAAGTATTTTTGAGTATATTTTACTTACGGTACTTAGTACCTCTGTAATTATTGCAGTTGCTTTTATCTCCTTTTCTTTTGTATATTGGTACGATAATCGCTTTTCTCCAATCGTCTGGGACTTCTCCCGTTTCGATACATAAATTTATTAATTCGCACAACCTGTGAGGTATGTACTCGCCACCGTATTTAAGCATTTCAGCGCTAATATTGTCTATACCCGCTGCCTTACCGTTTTTCAAGTTCTTAATTATATCTCTGACCTCAGTGACACAGACTTTTTCAATTGGGTTTTCTAATGCATTATCTTCTATGTCGCAGTTTTGTTGTCCGATATTTTCACCTTCCAATAGTTCTTTGAAAGACTCTTTCAAATCGTCTACTATTCCGTCTATATCATATAGCATTTCGCCTTTGCTGTTTCTCATGCTAGCAAACTCTGTACTTTTACTTTCCTTCAACTGTTTATATAATAGTTTCATAATTCCTTCAAAGCAGTTTATTATTTTATTTTATTCTCTTCTTCTGTTCTGATTTTCTCTTTACTCTCTTTGACTAGACGTTTAATTTTCCTCTTTTTGTGTCCGTAATCATTTTTGAGTCTATTTCTCTCCTCATCGCTAAGACCTGTCATGTTCAACGTTCTTTTGTACGCTTCTTTCTTTTCTTGTTGGGCTGCCGCAATTTCATCGTTCCACCACGCCTCGCCAGACTTTTTTCCTACCCTCGCCATACCACACACTTCAATCGCAGTTTCAACAATGGTATCCCGCAATAAAGCCCACGCACCTTCTACATCTTTATTCCTTTCAAGCGCTTCCCACGTTGCCCTATCTATGTTTTCAGTTAACCTCTTTTTAAACTCTGTTTGCACTTCTTGTCTCTGTAAATTTTCAATTTTTATTCGTGTTTGTTTCGTTTTCTTTGTTTTCTTTGTTCTCCATCCCCGCCCTACGTTTATTTTGCAGACTAAAAGGTAATGATCAGAATTGCATTCGAAACCCCTCATGACTCTTGTATCTTTAACTAGTTCTCTTAATCTTTCATCCGCAATAACAAAGTCAATTATGCTGTGGCTATTTCCTTTGCACCAGGTGTACATGTGGATCATTTTATGTCTAAACCAAGTATTTGTAATAAATAGGCCCTTTTCTAAGCATAAACTAACTAGATTTTCCCCGTTATAATTTTTTCTTGTTGGATCTCCAAAATTACCTAGCACTCTTTCTGTATCTGTATCCTGACGTTGGACACCGACCCATCCGTTCATATCTCCTAACAAAATTATTCTTTCTCCTTGGTCGCAAGTACTTATTGTATCATTTAAAGTGTCCCAGAAGGCGTCCTTAACTTCCCTCGAATCGCTATCAACTGGTGCGTAGCACGCTATGATAAATAATCTTCTGATTCCTACCTTCATTCTAGCCCATAGCAATCTGGGTGATACAAAATTATGCTCTATGAGATGATGACTTGCTTTTTCACTCATAATTAAACCGACCCCTTGACTACGATGCGATTCGCTATCTACTCCTGACCATATTTCACAACCGCCTTTCAACACCCCATTTCCTATTTTTCTGAATTCGCAACCCTTTTTCCTTGTCTCAGGTACACAAAGAATATCTAGTTTTCTTACGTGCATAGTTTCTCGTAGTTCTCTTATCTTAAGATCATTCACTCCTCTAGCATTCCAAACACCCAGTCTCCATTCATCGCCCGGAACAAGACCTTTACGTTTACCGTGTGCATGCCTTTGGTCAATCCGAGTTTCAGTCCGTTCCGAGGCTACTTTATTGTTTGTATTATTCATGTTTAGATTGTACTCCCAACTATCACCTGTATGCGCGAGATTTGTTGTGCGAGTCGAAATCATGTCCGAATTAAGCAGTGATTTGTCTTATGGTGGAGTCAAGCTGTAACGTCAGTCCCACCAAAACTTCTGTTACTGGGGGTGGGGGGCGGGGGGATAAGGACATGAGAAAGGAAGCCGAGAGTCTCAATAGGTGGGTGATTTATGCTGATAAGGTCACCAGCCTTAAGCAGCGTTCTATTAGATAGGATTTGATATGCTCCCGTTTGCCGATTGCCGGCCGACCTCTAAAACACGAGCCAATAACTCTTTTTTTTTTTTCTTTTTTTAGATTAAAAGTTTCACTTTAGTTACGCGGTTATAAAATCTTTTATTGAATAAATCTGCACACATAAAAAGTGTTTATAGACAAATAATGAAAATTTTTGAAACTTCTTTTAAAATATTTTGAAACTTTTCTTTTAAAAATTCTTTCCCTATTTTCAAATAAACGACTGACTTCTGAGAGTACTTAAGAACGACTGATTTTGAGAACGAAGGGGCGAATTGGGGAGACTCAAATAACACATGCGTTTCATTCCCTCTCTTTCCTTTTTTTTTTTAAGTTTGACCGTTGAAAATACTGAGTGTTTTAAGATTTAGTAAATACTTTCGGGTGCATAAGAATGAGAACAAAAATCTGGAAATCCTGCGCAGTCCTGGATTTATTGTAAACAAATTTTTAAAAAATGAGTAAAATATTATTATAAAAATTGATATAACATTATTCATATTTAATTTAAATTTTGATTGTATTCAAAATGATATTTTCAATTAATCAACAAAATTAATTTATAATTAAGAAAAAATAAATTGATGATTGATATTTACAATATATTTAAATATATATATATATTTTTAAATATTGAAAATTTTACCATAGCTAAAAACCAATCTGACTTACGCCGATTTTGATAATAATAATTTATTATTGATTTAAATTAATAAATTTCAATTATTTTCTGGCTTGCAAATTCATTTTTTTTTAATTGAAGAATTTTTCAATGAAAATTCATCCTTCTTGATCAATAATTCAACTATTTGGTCGATAATTTAATTTTTTTCTTGAAAGTTCAACTATTTAGTTGTAAATGCAACTATTTTGTCAAAAATTAATTTTGTTTGTTTGTTAAAAATTCAACTGTTTGGTTAAAAAGTCATCTTTTTTGTTTGGAAATTCGAATTATTTATTAAAATTTCGTATTTTTCGATGCAAAAATCGTTCCTTTGGCTTGAAAATGTATTTTTTTTTAATCGAAAAGTTCGTTGTTGGAAATTCATCTTTTTTGGTTGAAAACTCCACTATTAGTTGATCATCAAATTTTATTTTTGAAAGTTTAACTATTTGGTTGTAAATGCGACTGTTTGTTCGAATTTTTTTTTTTTTTGATAATTCAACTCTATGATTAAAAATTCAACTATTTTTTTTTTAAATTTCATTATTTAGTTGGAAATTCATCTTTTCTTTTCGGAAATTCAACTGCTTTGTTGAAAATTCGTCTATTTAGTTTTAAAAAATCGTGATTTTGAATTGAAATTTCATCTTTTTTAGTAAAAATTTTTTGGTTGAAAATTTATCGCGAAATTTTGCATTTATGAAAAATATTTGAATTTCCAATCAAACATGCCAACAAACAGGAAAATTGATTTAAAAATAAACAATTGCATTAACAAACAAAAAGTTAAAATTTTGAACATCAACCAAATAGTCAAATTTTAAACTAGAAATGTGAATTTTTAACGAAGAAATCTTCGACTGGAAAAAAAATGAAATTGCAAGTCAAAAGGACGAGTTTTATGTCCAAAAAGACAAATTTTTAACAAAGATGTTGAATTTTCGGATATAAAAGATTAATTTTTAACAAAAAAGTAGAATTTTTAACAATTTTTAACAATTTAAAAGAAGTTGAATTTTTGATCACATAGTTGAATTTTTAATAAAGACAAAAATTAATTTCAGACAAAATAGTTGCATTCACAACCAAATAGTTCAAACTTTTGAAAAAAAATTCAATTTATCGGCCAATTAGTTGAGTTTTCAAACAAGAAAGATGAGTTTTTGACGAAGAATTTTTCGACTAAAGAAGATGAATTTGCAAGCCAAAAGTACGATTTTTATATTGAAAAAAAAAAACAATTTTCAACAAAGAAGTTGAATTTTCAGTGAAAAAATGAATTTTCGAACAAAATAGTTGAACTTTCAACAAAATAATGGAATAAAAAAAAAAATTTGAATTTTTAATCAAACATGCCAACGAACAGGAAAATTGATTTCGAAACAAATTAGAAACAAAAAGTTAAACTTTTGAACAAAAATTTTGAACATCAACCAAATAGCTCAATTTTGAACTAGAAGGGTGAATTTTTAACAAAGAAGTTTTCGATTGGTAAAGATGAATTTTTAAGCCAAAAAGATGATTTTGATATCCAAAAAAAGGAATTTTCAACAAAAAATTTAAATTTTCACACAGAAAATATGACTTTCAAACCAAATAGTTCAATTTTCAACAGAATTATGAATTGAAAAAATTTTAAATTTTCAACGGAATGATAAAAAAATTGACTTTAGACTGAAAAATTGCATTTACATCCAGATAGTTAAACTTCCGAAAAAAATTCAAATCGTCAGTCACAAAGTTTGGCTTCAAACAAGGAAGATGAATTTTCAGCAATAAAGTTTTTGACTACAAAAAAATATGAATTATCAAGCCAAAATGATGATTTTTATATTCAAAAAAAGGAATTCTTAACAAAGAATTGCATTTTTTCACAAAAAAAAAATAACTTCTTAACAAAATAGTTGAACTTTTAACAAAATATTTAAATTAAAAAAATAGTTGTTTGAAGCAAACATTTCGAAAAAATTTATTTCAAACCCAATGATCCTCATGATTAATGAGAACATTTTTTTAATGATTGGTTTGTAATTAATTTTGAAACGTGAAAAGATTTCAAAACATCAAGAACGCAACGTAGATTTTTGAAATTCCCAAACAATTTATGATATTACCAAAATGGTTAATCCACAACAGTTTATAATATTACCAAATTAAAAAATTCCCGACAGAAAATTGCCAAATTATAAAATATCCGAACTAGAAACTTCCCGAATTTGAAAAAATATAATAATCAAATATTTTATTTAAAAAAGTCATTTTGAATGTTCAAAGTTTCAAAATTTATCTTGTCCACAAACACTGAAATTTGTTTGTGCATTTTCTACAAATGAAGGAACAATTCCATACAAAATGTTTGAATAAACATTTAATAAAAATGAGATGAATTTCAGTGCAAAATTTTATGGGAAAGTGAAAACTTCAGAAAATGATCAAAAATTAATAATTAAAATATGCATAATAATTTATCATTTCATCATCATCGTCCTTTTGGATTTAAAATGTATCTTTTTTGGGAAAAAAGTTCTTGGTTGAAAATCAATCCTTCTTTATTTAAAATTCAACTAGTTGGTTAAAATTCGAATATTTTTCTAAAACTTCGTCCCTTTCTGTTTTAAGTTCTACAGCTGTTTGCTTGTGAATGCAACTGTTGGGTCGGAAATTCATTTTTTTGTTTTTTGAAATATTTGCTTAAAAATTCCACTATTTTTTTTAAATTTCATTATTTTGTTGAAATTTTCACCATTCTGTTGGAAAATCATCTGCTTTGTTCGAAAATTAAAATTCTTTGTTAACAATTCGTTGTTTTGTATATAAAAATCGTTCTTTTGGCTTGAAAATTCTTTTTTTTTTTGTCGCAGAGTTCTTTGTTGAAAATGCAACTATTTGGTTCATGATTTAAATTTATTTTCCGAAAGATTAACCATTTTGATCTGGATGGAATTTTTGAGTCTAAAATTAATTTTTTTGCTTGATGAAAATTCAGCTATATGATTCAAAATCCAACTTTGTTCAGATTTCATTATTCTGTTGAAAATTCAAGTATTTTGTGAGAGTCATCTTTTTTGTTCGAAAATTCGAATTTCTTGTTAAAAATTCCTTTTTTGGAAATAAAAATCATCATTTTTGTTTAATGATTTATCTTTTTCAGTCGAAAAATTCTTCGTTGAAAATTCATTTTTCTTGTTTGAAATTGAACTATTTGGTTGATGATTTAAATTTTTTCGAAAGCTCAACTATTTGGCTGTACACGCAATTTTGATGTCTAAAATTAAATTGTTTGTTTTTTGAAAATTCGGTAATGTGATCAAAAATTTTTTTTTTGTTCGAAAATTAAAATTTTTCTGTTGGAAATTTCTCTTCTTGGATATAAAAATCATTCTTTTGGCTTGGAAATTCATCTTACTGGGTCGAAAAGTTCTTCGTTGACAATTGGCAATTTTTTAGTCTGAAATAATTTTTTTTGTTTCTTGAAAATTCAGTTATGTGATCAAAAATCCAACTATATATTTTTTTAATTTAATTATTTACTTGAAAATCCAACTATTTGGTTAATGATACAAATTTATTTTTCGAAAATTTAACTTTTTAAGATAGATAAGATAAAATTTATTGAACAAATTCAGAAATGAGATACAAAAGAAATAGCACATAAAATAACTAAAATAAGATATGATTCACACTAAAAAGCAAGTCTGCGCAATTCCACCTAATTTTCGCTCCTTGTAATGTGCCCGCTGGCTATTACAAGGGGGTCTCGAGTTCACGCTCGTATCAGAATAATCCTAAATTATAGCTATAAAATCTAAAAGAAGTAAATAAATAAAATTTTTGCACGCGACGCAACAGATCAATGTACATAAAAAAAGGCCAGTGTACTTAAAATCAGACTCTTACTCATTAATAATAAAAGATCTAACTCTCAGCGCTTGTACAATGTAGTTAAAAATGTCATTCAGGTGGTCAATATTTCGTGGAATTAAAAGGCGCTCGACAGACTCTATGTCAGTACTTGACCCTTCTAGGTATTTTTTAATGTAGTGTGCTCTGAATTCTTTATGGATAGGGCAATGGAGTAGGAAATGCGAAAGATCCTCAAACTCCATCAAGTTACACAGACTGCAAATTTGATTTGAATCAATCACATATGCTGAACCACTAAAATATAGTCTGATCTTGGTGGAGTCTGAAAGTCTCAATTGACTAACCACCCGCTTTTTACCCATAGTACAGTCAAAATATAGATAAGGTTCAGTAAGGTTTAATTGACTTATGTTTCTAAATTGGCTGTTATAGTTGGATTTGGTCACACGATCAATAGCAGTGCTAAACATATTATTTGCCCACTTACTTAATATGTTTGACTTTTCTACCGTAACCACATGAGGGTGACTCCATTGCCGATTCCATGTATCAAGTTCGCCGATAGATTCGAGTAGGGACTTGAATTGCGAAGCCCAATTAAATTCTATACTTGCGGCACTAGCCTGGTCCAACTCGAAGAGGCTCCTTAGACAAATCCTAGGCAACCTGTCGTCGTTCATATTTGTTAGAGAAATCCACCAATTATAGGCGCGGTCGAACGCTCTGACGCTCACCTGATCTAATCCCGTTTCCACTCGGGTAAAGTGCGCAGGGGTATTTCTGGGCCAGTAGAATAATTGTTTAAAAAATTTGTTTTGTACAACGTTAAGATCGTCAAGATAACGCATAGACCATACTTCAGCACCGTACAATAAAGTAGCCTCGATAATTGATCTCAAGAGCACGAGAATGGCTTCCCATGAATTATTTTTAGACTTATTCAGAATACTGCACACTCTATAAATTGCTGTCGACCCTTTCCTGACGAAATGGTCTTTGGCAACTTTAAATTTACCCGTTGACGAGAACGGGGTTCCGAGGTACGTGTAGGTGCTAACAAACTCAAGAATGGATGAATCTTTCCACCTAAGTGGGCGAAGTTTTTCAGCTTACCGGCCTTGCGAAAAGGGACGATCTTTGTTTTTTTTTGGATTTAGCTGAAAGCCATTCTGATCACAATACTCCTCTAGAACTTTTAATTTGTCGCGAGCGTCGTGCCAAGAGGTAGCAAAAATAACTATATCGTCCGCGAACAGAAGCATAACTAGAGATCTAAACGCATTCAGCCACACTCCCTTCATACCTTTTTTTACAAAAAAGTCCACAATATCAGCCACAAAAAGAATGAAGAGGAGAGGACTGAAGCTATCACCCTGTAGAACCCCCTGAGTCACGTCGACTGTTTCCGAGTAGGACACACCACATTTGACCCTTAGACCGGCGTTGGCATAAAACGAGACCAAAATCCTAATCATTTTTCCACTTACACCAAGGTCATTTAGTTTGGCCCATAGCTTAGTATGGCTGATTGAGTCAAATGCTCTCCTAAAATCGACAAAAATGACGTATAAATAATCTCTCTTGTTAGTGGCAAAGTGCATGCTTATTACCGAATAAAGTGTAAATAAGTGGTCTCTGCAACCCCTCCCCGTTCTAAAACCCGCCTGCTCCTCTGGCAACAGTTTATATGCTTCTGCCCATTTTGATAATCTAGCAGTGAGTAGCGTCGTAAAGATTTTAGTTATTGAGTTCATAAGAGCTATCCCTCGATAATTTAATGGGTCACTTTTATCGCCCGTCTTGTGAAGCATGAACATATCAACAACAGACCATTGGTTAGGAACTTTTTCGGAGTTAAGAACAGTATTAAAAATATTGAGCAAATAATGATCCCACTCGGGGGTTAGATGTTTGAAAAAGTCATTATTTATACCATCCGGACCTGCAGCTTTATTCTTTTTACAACCCGAGATAACTTTTTGTAGTTCAAGTAAGGTGAAGTCAGTATCAAGAACTGGGTCCAACACTGATATAAAATTACCGTCTGATAAGAGTCTGGGCGGAAAAACATCCCGGTAACATTTAAGCCAGTCACTGGTGCTTAATAAGTTTGCATATTCAGACTTAATGTCGAACAATTTTGCCGTCTGCCAAAACTCCCTACTATTTTTAACATTTGCTAATCTCATAAGGGTTATTTTAGAATGCTCTTCCTTTGCT
>CAKNXH010051767.1:0-13633 GCA_932178445.1 Andricus quercusramuli | reverse complement strand
GCTATGGTAACAAAATGGCGGCCGGTGGTAGAGCGCAAGTGGGGACGAAACTGGGAGAGCTTACGGCTAGACCGTGTATTTTTAGATCATGCGGTCTAGCCTTAAGCTCTACCAGTTTCGCCCCACTCGCGCGATCAGCCACCGGCCACCATTTTGTTACCATAGCAACCGTTAGCGTCTCGGTCTTCACTCAAACGATTTGAAATCATGAACTGATATTATCATAACACAGACTATGATATCGATATTTTGCATTTATTTATTTGTGCTTTGAGTTCAAAAACAAACTTGTTTTTTCTTTTCAGGCAATGGTACTTCATTTCATTTGCCTTAAAAGGTAAAATTTTTCATGTGCATTGAGAGGTTATGTTATCCATATTTCCTCTACTTTACAAAGATAATAAGTTATATATTCCTTAATATTTTATATTATGTATCAAATTATTGTCAAACTAATTTCATTGATTAATGAAATTGTACAATTAGTTTATCTTTTACTTGAAATCTTCTCTCATGACATTTACGTCCTTTCAAATATACTACATTCTCGCGCACTAACTAATCAAGTATGGCCCCCGGTGGCTGAGTGCTTCCTATTGGTTAACTTTTTTTTAGTTGCGCGTGGCTAGACCGTGTATTTTTAGATCATGCGATGATCTAAAAATAAGGGGTCTAACCATGATCCAATAAATACATGGTCTAGCCACGCGCAAGTAAAAAAAACTGAGCCAATGAGGACCCACCGCTTCTTTTCTCCATCTTGGATGAAAAAAGCGGCAAACGTGAGTGATTTTAAAATGTAAAATGTTAGAATTGAAATTTCTTGTAATTTTGAGATATACAAATACTTCAATTCTAATCAGATGTATTCTAATGTTGAAAATGGGTGAAGGGAAATACGGATGCAGTGCTCACAACATATAAGATGATAATTATCATGTTTTATTTATTAAAAAATATTGTTCCTCAGTTTTGGAGGAAAATTTGAGTTCAAGATATACAATATTTATTCACAATTCTGAAATACTCTTGCTCACTCAAGTGCAAGTGACAATTTTCGAAAAAAGGCATTCTGTTAGAAAAGTCTCGACAATTCAAATACACACCGAGTTAAAACGATTTGCTCCGAACCGTATTTTTAATGGTAGCAGTACATCGAAGTTGGGTTTTCATGTAAAAAGGCAAGGCATATACTTCAATATCTTTATGGTTCAAGAGCAGAGAAAATGTTTTATATATTACATGGAAAATATTTTATAAATCGTATGTCAAATTGTGACACCGTTTCATTCAAAAGTGATTTTCTGGTAAGTGAATAACTTCTTTTGGATAATACTTGCTTTTTTGGTGTTCATCTACTGAACATCTCGGTGGGGACATTTCACAATTTGAAAAGCAAAATAACAATTGAAATTGTTGTGACGATTTTAAGTTGATTTTCAGAGGCCACAAAATTCTAACCTCAAAAGTAAATGACAGTTCCCTCCGAAATAAATTTTTGTTTTATGAATCAACTGTTGCCCCTGTATTCAGTAACCGTTTCACCGTGTACATGTAATATAAAATCACATTATAAATCTATGTTATTCTTAGCAGACTTTTTACGGAATGATAAATGTTGTTGGCGAAACCACATAATATTGCACACATGCATATTTATAGGTAAAAGGAAGTCGAAATTTTACAATATGAAACAGTCTTTTCAACTTCATGTAAAAATAGTACATTTTAATTTCAATACATATATACAAATGAAGATAATATACTTTTCACATCGCATTGCCTGGTGACTTGTGGACAAAGTTGTCTCTGAAATTTCGAAGATGAATTGGATCTTCATTTCGTATTATGATTTATCTTTATAGAGGAAGTTTTTAATTTATGACAGGTGCTTTCCAGCGGATAAATCTTCATATGTACCTGACTTTCTACAAGCAGCTACTCATAAATTACAAAACTGGAAATCTCTCAAGATCTAGTGTGGTGATATTACGGTCATCTGTCACTTCTGCATACAGTGTGAATTATGTATACACTGTTAAACGGAGATATTTACAATGTAATTGACATGAATATAAAAATTTGTATGTACTTTTCATCACCCTCATTCATTCTCATTTACAAACTTCCATTCTCTCCTGAATATAATTTATTTTCTCCTCAGTGTTCTTATAATATCATTCAGTAGTTATTCCAAGTTTTTTTGGAATTTATTACTTCAATAATTTCATATTATTTCTTCCTACATATTCATTTTCCTATAATACTTTTTCGTACACAGAGTACGCGTCAAACTTAAACTGCGCGGTCATAAAACAAAATGGTAGAACTAAGCGGTTGCGTGATTTGGACACGAGTGGATTCAGACAGGACGGCACATGGGCGGAGCCTACCTCCCACCACTTACGAACCACTGGCACTCGGACAGTTGGCGTGCTTATTTGAAAAAACAGCTAATATAATTTGCCCGAAAATAACTAAATGAATTAATTCATTAATCGTATCATTTAAAAACTTGTGCAAAATGTAAAAATTCGAATTTTTCCAGTAAATTTGGCACTTTAGAGTCGGGAAAATTAGGGAATAACAATGAAATAATAATTAGTTCGTGTTAAAATGTATTGAATGGGCTATCAATTGAATTATTATAATTTCTTATAAAACTTGCAACTTAGCTGGAACTGCTAGTTTGTAATTGAAAATTCAAACCTTTTTGTTGAAATATCGAACTATATATTATATTTTTCAATGAGGATTTATCTTCTTTGGTCAAATCAAATATTAAAAAGTAAACAATTTGAAACTGAATTATTTGAAATAGAAAGCCTTGAATCATTAATATTTCAGGGTGTTAAATTTAAACTTTGAACGGTACAATTTTAATTTTGAAATTTTAAAAAGATCCAATCTTAATTTATAACTGGAAAAGAGTTTGAAAGATGAAAAACTAAATTTAGATTGTAAAACAGAAAGCAAATGAATAAAAAATTCGTATCAAAATTTCTAGAAAAAATAACATTCTATTTTTTTAGTTAATTTTAAAAGAATATTCAATAAAATTTTCAAAAAAGAATCAGGATGATTTTAAGTTAATTTTCTTTTACTTTCGGAGTATTTTCAAAAAATTGTAGGAAAAGTTCGAGTTGCTTTAAATGATATAATTTTGAAAATATCTAAATTTTTTAATCAATTCTTCAATTCACAGTATTGAAAATGATAGCGTGAATTTCTGCTTTTCAATTAAAAATTCGTCTTTTTCAGTTGAAGATTCCCCTGCCTTCATAGAAAGACCAACTATTTGGTTGACAGATAACTTATTCGTCAAAAGTCCATACTTTACTGGTTTAAAATTCAACTGTTTTGTGAAAATTGGTCTTTTTGGCTTAAAAACTCAACAATTTGGTTGAAAAATAACCTATTTTGTTGAAAACTCCACCCGTATTCAGAATAGACGGCACAATCCTACCTCCCACCACTTTTGAACCTGTCTTAGACAGAGTACATAATTAAAAATTTAAATAATAAAATTCAAGTTTTCTGTTCAGTTGAAAACACTATACTTTAAAGCGGCGAAAAGAAATCTTGTTGAAAAAAATTTGGCTTTTCTCTTTCTTGCACAAGCTAATAGGGTTTAAGTTTCAAAGTTCTGTATAATACGTGTCGGAAAAGGTTGAAAATTCTTATTTAATTGGGGATAATTGGATCGCCGCTCAGGCGCCAGTGTAGTCACTATTGAAGAAGTCGCCAACAGAATGGTTGAATTAAAACAGCTGCATTTTAAAACAATAAATATGGAATTTTGACAAATAAGTTATCTGTCAACCAAATAGTTGGTTTTTCTATGAAGACAGGGGAATCTTAAACTGAAAAAGACGAATTTTTAACCAAATAGGTACATTTCTAAACAAACAGATGAATTTTTCAATAAAATTATGTATTCTTAAACAAAAGGGTGATTTTCAATCAAGAAGATTAATTTCCCTGGTGAAAAAATTCTTACAAAAAAGTACAGAAACCTAAAACTATTTTTTCAGCAATCTACAAATAAATGCAATAAATTACAACCAAAATTAGAGGAAAGTACAACTTTTTTCCATTATTGAAAAACAGAAATCCACGCTATCATTTTCAATGCTGTGAATTGAAGATGAATTTTCGACAAAAAAATAAAGTTTTAACAAAAATTCTTCCACTTTTAACCGTAATTCAACCAAAGAAGCTAAATCCTCATCGAAAAATGTAATAAATAGTTCGATATTTCAACAAAAAAGGTTCAAATTTTTAAGCAAAAACCAGGAATTGTAGCTAAATTGCAATTTTTATCAGAAATCATAATAATTCAATTGATAGCCCTTTTTATACATTCTACATACGAACTATTCATTATTTCATTGTTATTCCCTAATTTTCCCGCCTCTAAAGTGCCAAATTTACTGGAAAATTTGGAATTTTTACATTTTTCACAAGTTTTTAAATAATACTATATTATAATGATAATAAAATTTAAAATTAAAATTGTACCGTTCAAAGTTTAAATTTAGCACCCTGAAATATTAATGATTCAAGGCTTTTTATTTCAAATAATTCAGTTTCAAATTGTTTACTTTTTAATATTTGATTTGACCAAAGAAGATGAATCCTCATTGTAATACATAGTTCGATATCTCAACAAAAAAGGTTTAAATTTTTAATTACAAACTAGCAGTTTCAGCTAAATTGCAATTTTCATCAGAAATTATAATAATTCAATTGATAGTCCATTTTATACATTTTACCTACGAACTACTTATTATTTCATTGTTATTCCCTAATTTTCCCGGCTCTAAAGTGGCAAATTTACTGGAAAATTTTGAATTTTTACATTTTTCACAAGTTTTTAAATAATACGATTAATGAATTGATTCATTTAGTTATTTTCGGGCAAATTATATTAGCTTTTTTTTCAAATAAGCGCGCCAACTGTCCGAGTGCCAGTGGTTTGAAAGTGGTGGGAGGTAGGCTCCGCCCATGTGCCGTCCTGTCTGAATCCACTCGTATTTGGACGAAGCGGAGCCCTCAAGTGGCTAGACCATGTACTTATTGGATCAAGGGTCTAAGGGCCCGAGCACAATGGAAACCTGAAAACGAAACATGAACCCGAAGGTAACTCTGTCCTTTTTTACCGTGGCTACGGTAAAAAAGGACAGAGATATCTTCGGGTTCAGGTTTCGAGTTCGGGTCTCCATTGTGCTCGGGCCCTAACCGTACAGGGAAAATAGGTATAGAGGCGACAATGCCCACCAAGCTTAGTAGATCGGCGCGGGGAATGAGACATGATCTAAAAATACACGGTCTAGCCACGCGCAACTAAAAAAAAGTTAACCAATAGGAAGAATTCTACCACCGGGAGCCATATTGGATGAGCTAACGCACGAGAATTTAGTATATTTGAAAGGACGTAAATGTCATGAGAGAGAATTTCAAGTAAAAGATGGAGTAACTGTACAATTGATAAATCGATGAAATTAGTTCGAAAATAATGTAATAGAGAATATAAAATATTGAAAAACATGTAACTCATTATCCCTGTAATGTAGAAGAAATATGGGTAACATAACCTCTCAATGCACATTAAAAATTTTACCTTTTAACGCAAATGAAGTGAAGTACTATTGCCTGAAAAGAAAAAAGAAGCTTGTTTTGGGTCTCAAAGCACAAATAAATAAATGCAAAATATCGATATCATAGTCTGTATTATGATAATATCAGTTTTTATAATTCGTATTTACATGCACGTAAGTGCTACAAAAAACTCTCATTGTACAAAGACAAACATATTCACACCTTACCTTCGTATAAAATAATGAATTTGCAATATATAATAATTGAATAAACATACAAGTTCAGCAACATATTATTTACAATGATATAGGCTCATGATACGAAATTCTACAGTTGTAATTTCATGAATGATATTTCAAATATTTTGGAAGATTATTTCTTTACATTCCCCTTACGAAAAAGTATGATGGATAAGAATAATAGAATTTACAACCAAAAAGATAAATCACCTGTGATAGTGAATCTTCAAGTAGAATAATAGAATCCACGAACAAAAAGTTGTATTTTCACCTGAGATAGTGAATCTTGAAGTAAAATAATAGAATTTAGAACCAAAAAGATGATTTTTCAACTGAGATATTGAATCTTTAAGTAGAATAATAGAATCCACAAACAAAAAGTTGAATTTTCACCTGAGATATTGAATCTTCAAGTAGAATAATAGATTCCACAAACAAAAAGTTGTATTTTCACCTGAGATAGTGAATCTTTAAGTAAAATAATATAATTTACAACCAAAAAGATGAATTTTCAACTGAGATATTGAATCTTTAAGTAAAATAATATAATTTACAACCAAAAAGATGAATTTTCAACTGAGATATTGAATCTTTGAGTAAAATAATATAATTTACCACCAAAAAGATGAATTTTCAACTGAGATATTGAATCTTTAAGTAGAATAATAGAATTCACAAACAAAAATTTGAATTTTCACCTGAGATAGTGAATCTTTAAGTAAAATAATATAATTTACAACCAAAAAGATGAATTTTCAACTGATATAGTGAATCTTTAAGTAGAATAATAGTATTTGTGAACAAAAAGTTGAATTTTCACCTGAGATAGCGAATCTTCAAGTACAATAATAGAATTTACAATCAATCTCTGCGAAATATTTTGAAGATTTTGAGAATATCCATTAATACTTGTGAAATCATTGAAATCTTCGTGAAATATTTTTAATACCTTTGAAATTATAATGTACATTTCTTTCTCGAATGTATATATACAATTAACTCATCGTTTTTTGGGTTGATCTTTTTATTTCTGCACACTTTCTGCCACTCTCGAATATAATAATCCTCCTTCGGAAAGCGGAATAGACTAATCTCTGGGTTGTTTCTATCGGCTTAATTGGTACAACCGTCAACTGCACACGTGGTTGGCATTTTTATCTACAAGAATATGCAATGACATGATGTTACAAGATAAGTAAACGTGTAATTCACATACAATTCACTTTACCCATAATAATAAATTGTCTACTTTTGGACTAAATGTTTTTTGACTATTTTTAATTTTGATACTTTTACATTATTTACAATCGATAATCAGAGATACAATCAACGAAAAATATGTATTCAATATATACATGCAATCTGGAAATTGACTTAGTAGGTTATGTTTACAATTACAGCTACTTCCTACACTTACCAATATGTATAATATAACTTTATAAGAAACAAAAATATTTATCATTGCC
This sequence comes from Andricus quercusramuli, assembly GCA_932178445.1. Classification (NCBI taxonomy): domain Eukaryota; kingdom Metazoa; phylum Arthropoda; class Insecta; order Hymenoptera; family Cynipidae; genus Andricus; species Andricus quercusramuli. The sequence continues at coordinate 6,327 of CAKNXH010051767.1, read as the reverse complement.
GGATGGCCACGTTATATTCAGTTTCGAATCTGTATTTTCGATGCACAAACGGATAGCGTCAGCAGTGTCCGTTCCTTCCACGACATTTGAATATTGACAATTTTCGCAGGTATTGACATTGATTTACAATATAGCCATAATTCATGATTTCGAATCTTTTGAGTGGAGACCGAGACGCTAACGGTTGCTATGGTAACAAAATGGCGGCCAGTGGTAGAGCGCAAGTGGGGACCAAACTGGGAGAGCTTACGGCTAGACCGTGTATTCTTAGGGCGCAGTCCCATGGATACATATTAGCAGAGTAGCAGATTTGCGGAGTAGGTTTTTCGACCAATCGGATGATTGCAGGGAATTTTCTAAAAAGTTTTCTGAAAGAGATAAGTTCAAGCCGTGCAGGGACTAGGGAATAGTGTAGCGCCTGCGTTCGTGATGTTTTCAAATATTTGAAAAGTGATAAGTGAAAATGGAATTTGGTGGTTAAAATATTGTTCAAAATGAGTAATAACGACGGAAATCAGTCTGGGGTAAGTACTGATATAATAAAGTAGAATATTACTATGTTTTTGTAAACAATTTGTGCAAAAAACTAAATGTGAGGTGTTATAAAACGAATTTTAAAGCTGGATGGGTAAGCTAACCAACACACAAAAATTTGCAGTTTTTGCAAAACTATACAAAAATAAAATAATTTCGTGAACAATTCTAAATTTTATGTACTAAATTTATTGACGCAATGTTTTCTAAAAAAAATGGCGAAGAAGTTCGGTTTACTTTTTCGATATGCAGGTTATAATCTATATGGTCATCCTACAATATTTTTTATTATCTTTTTTAATGAAAAATAATAATTTAGAAACTGTTCGCTTCTGTTGTCAATATAATTATTGATTTTGAAGAGATATAATAAATAAACCGATATAATAAATATTTTTTAGACTGTGTCTAGTCGTCCTGAAATATTGGGATAGTTGGAAAAGGGCATGGACTAGTCGTTCCAAAAATTCGGGATGACTAGCCAAGTTTATAAAAAATATTTTACTACTTATACCGAATTTCGAGATGATGAAGGGACTTCGATTTTCCTAATATTGTCTAAATAGGATATTTTATTACTGCCTTCAGCTCAATTTTTTGAAAACTGATACTTGTGAAAAACAATGTTTTAATTAGTATTCGTGTTCAGCAGGAATATGTATATACCAAAATTCATATAATCTCTTTTAGTTTATTGCAAAAAAAATAAAAACGTGTGTGGCTGTACTTTATTATTTTTTCTGAACGATTTAATAAAATCAAAATTCTGTATTTTATTTTATATTCAAGTTAAATACTTAATATTATTTGAGTAGATTTGAAGAAAGATGCTTTTGTTTTATTATTTTAGAGAATTATTTCAATCTTTAATACCAAAGCTTGGATATAGTTGATCTAATTTCCTCTAAATTAGGGACATAAACCTTTCTTTCTTTTTTCTTGATTCCTTTTCCTAATGAATAGCACAAGAAAAATGTTTCTAGTCCGCTAATTTGTAATCTGCATATTTCGAAACCGCCCTATCCCATGGTGCATATTAGCGAAGTGCGGAGTAGAAGCCAGCCAATACGAATGTCTTCTCTTGTATAAATTGTTTTTTGTTTTTTCTTAAAACGGTGCGTTATTGGCAGTCTCCTATTTGTCCAAATCTGTAAACCGTAAAATTTACGGTCATGGGACAGGTAGACAATAAAGTGTGCTGATTAGCAGATTAGAAGAATTCAAAATATTCGAGAAATTTCAGAAATTCATAATATTTCAAGAATTCAGGAAATTTCGAATATTCCAGGAATTCAGAAAAGTTAAATATTTAAGGATATTGAGAAATTCAGAAAATGTCAGGTATTTTTGATCATTGGGCAATTCAAGAAATGCAGAGAATTCAAAGAATTTTAGAAATTCAAAACATTCAAAAAAGTCAGAATATGCAAGGATTTAAGGGAATTCAGAAAAATCAAGAGTTTTTGAAAATTTAAGAAATTTAGATTTTCACAGATTTCGAGAATTCAGGGAATTTAAAATATTTAAGAAAAAAACCAAAATTTGAGTAAATTTAAAGATTCTCAGCGATTTCAGAGCATTTAGAAAATGTAGAGAATTCACGAAATTCAGAATATTGAAGGAATTCAGGGAACTTATAGAGTTGCAGGGATTCCAGAGCATTAAAGGAATTCAATACAGTCATGAAATTGAAGGACTCGAAACAGAGTTCACAAAATGCAGGTTATACTGAAAATTCTAGGAATTTCAAGTGTTACACAATGGCGAAAAACTACGCTGAATTTCAGGGAAGTCATGGAATGCAGAGAATTTCAAAAATTCAAGGAATCGAGAATATTTACGGAATTAAAGGATCCAGGGAATTTAGAGAATGTCCAGGATTTCACAACATTCAGGAAATTCATATAATTTCAGAAATTTTATAGCATTAAGGGAATTTAAGGAATTAAGCTCGGAATTTAGAAGATTCAGGGAATGCAGCAGATTCAGATAATTAAACAAATTTCGGAGAATTCAAGGGATTCACAGAATTCCGAATAATCAAGGAATTCAGGATATTCGAATATTCAAGGAATTCAGGATATTCGAAGATTTCAGGGAATTCAGAGAATTTTATAGATTTTAGAGCATTTAGGTAATTAAAGAAATTCAAAGAATTAAAAACGTTTTGGGAATTCAGAACATTAAAAAAATTCAGGAAATTGAAAATATTCAAGGATTTCAGAGATTCCAGAAAATTTTAGGAATTTATGGAATCTGTCAAATTTTCATTGCTCTAAACTAAATATAAAACTCTTTGTTTTGAAGAAAGACATACAATTTTGTACTGTTTCAAATAATAAACTAAGAAAGTTAAAGATTCCACTCCTCCTTGAAATTAAAAATTTTTACTTGTAATAGATTCTAACATTTGATTTAATTATTTTCATTGAAACTATTATCAGAGGTCAAGAAGTTTAAAGTATTTTTCATTATTAAATTGAACATTGATTAAAAAATGATTGATTTCTAATTATTTATTTTATTTTATTACATAGTTTCAAATATTTGAAATTTATCTCAACAAATTTCATATTTTATCAATTAAAAATTATCATTTTCTTGTTACATTTATGTGCTTTTTCAGAATTTAAATAATAAAACGAACCAATAAGAAAAAAACACCAGTAATAAAACAAAAGCATCTTTCTTCAAATCTACTCAAATAATATTAAGTATTTAACTTGAATATAAAATAAAATACAGAATTTTGATTTTATTAAATCGTTCAGAAAAAATAATAAATTACAGCCACACACGTTTTTATTTTTTTGCAATAAACTAAAAGAGATTATATGAATTTTGGTATATACATATTCCTGCTGAACACGAATACTAATTAAAACATTGTTTTTCACAAGTATCAGTTTTCAAAAAATTGAGCTGAAGGCAGTAATAAAATATCCTATTTAGACAATATTAGGAAAATCGAAGTCCCTTCATCATCTCGAAATTCGGTATAAGTAGTAAAATATTTTTTATAAACTTGGCTAGTTATCCCGAATTTTTGGAACGACTAGTCCATGCCCTTTTCCAACTATCCCAATATTTCAGGACGACTAGACACAGTCTAAAAAATATTTATTATATTGGTTTATTTATTATATCTCTTCAAAATCAATAATTATATTGACAACAGAAGCGAACAGTTTCTGAATTATTATTTTTTATTAAAAAAGATAATAAAAATTATTGTAGGATGACCACATAGATTATAACCTGCATATCGAAAAAGTAAACCGAACTTCTTCGCCATTTTTTTTAGAAAACATTGCGTCAATAAATTTAGTACATAAAATTTAGAATTGTTCACGAAATTATTTTATTTTTGTATAGTTTTGCAAAAACTGCAAATTTTGGTGTGTTGGTTAGCTTACCCATCCAGCTTTAAAATTCGTTTTATAACACCTCACATTTAGTTTTTTGCACAAGTTGTTTACAGAAACATAGTAATATTCTACTTTATTATATCAGTACTTACCCCAGACTGATTTCCGTCGTTATTACTCATTTTGAACAATATTTCAACCACCAAATTCCATTTTCACTTATCACTTTTCAAATATTTGAAAACATCACGAACGCAGGCGCTACACTATTCCCTAGTCCCTGCACGGCTTGAACTTATCTCTTTCAGAAGACTTTTTAGAAAATTCCCTGCAATCATCTGATTGGTCGAAAAACCTACGCCGCAAATCTGCTACTCTGCTAATATGTATCCATGGGACTGCGCCCTTAGATCATGGAATGAGACGTCGGGAGTAGGCTTAGTTAGAGAACCAGCGATACGAGGGCGCCAGTATCGCCAACCAGCCACGCAACCATTCCCTCTTCGCCTCTACAAACGTAGAGGGAAGATAGGCTTAGCATGGGCTTAGCGTGAGGGTGCCGTCCCATGGCAGCGCAAAACTCAGCGTAACGCGCAAAACGTCAAAGCACTAGCTAGTGACTTCTAGCGACAAAAAAATTGTGACGAATGTAGCCGCCTTTATATTTTGACAGAATTTTGTTGTGTCGATTTTGCGTTGTGCGCAACGCAAAGCATCAAATATTTCCTCTATGTCCCATGATGGCGCAAAACTTAGCACCGCATTTTCATAGCGAATGAAAAATACACTCCCAGCAGCTGTCAGGGAAAGTACGTGCCGCCATTGGTTATTCCATTGTATTGCTAATATAGATTGCTGTTTGGCGCTCTCATGGGACAGAAGAGAAAATATTTGATGCTTTGCGTCGCGCACAACGCAAAACCGACAAAACAAAATTCTGTCAAAACGCCGATTATTTGCAAATGTTGTGAAAAGAGTGAGCGCGCAGACATTTTCTGTAACTTTGTTTATTATTTTAGTAATAGGACTCGACAGTGACGACAATATTGAAATATTGTTGGTTATGTTACAAGTTGGCAGACAATAATGAACAATAAGGACGATGGGAATGCAAAATAACGCAATCATAAAGGTGGCTACATTCGTCACAAGATTTTTGTCGCTAGAAGTCACTAGCTAGTGAATTGACGTTTTGCGCGTACGCCGAGTCTTGTGCTGCCATGGGACTGCACCCTGACAAGTGAAAGAAATTGTTACTTGCCAGTTTTTCACCGTAACCAAGAACAGCTGCTAATAATCTCGTCGATTTTGAATATTTGCCAAATATGCATTTCATTAAATAAGAATTTTCAAATGTATATCATTAGGGTGGTGCAAAAATTCGACTTTCGATTTTTGGTGATAACCACGCCCCCCCCCCCAGATTGTGTGTGTGGGGGAGAAAGAAATAAAAAATATTTTTTTTTTTAAATATTTAAAGGCAAACAGCCGGATTAACCAGGGGGTTTTAAATGGGAAAAGCTCGATTATCAAAAAAATTGAAAAAAGAAGTACTTGTTATACATTTTTACTCAATTAAAGTATTGTCACCTCTTGAGGAGTATTTAAGGAATAATTTCCACCCAATAGCTTTTAATTTTGATACACCTGAACCCCTTTAATTGTGCCCGGAAAATGCCCCAAAAAATGCAAAATAGCAGTTTTCTATCACATTTATGCTGCAGACGGTATTTAAAAAAAAATTTCAACATTAATTATTTTTAATCGATAAGTGACGAGTTTTAAAGTATATTTTAAATAATTTTAAATTGTTAATTTTAAAATGTGAAAAAATCGTAAAAAGTCATTATTTTCTGCAAATAATGGGACAATTAAAGAATGTTGAAACCAATACATTTTTGAAGGATGTTTGGTAATTATTTAAACAATTTTGATTTGTTTAAACAATTTTTCCCCCTTTAAAGCGTGAAAAATTATTACTTTCTGGAATTAATGACAGAATTAAAGGAATTTAAGAGTAATATTTTTTTTCCTACAGAATATTTAGCAATTTTTAAAATAATTTTTATTTGTTTTAAACAATTTTTGTTTGTTTGATAATTTTTTTCTCTGCAAATCGAGAAAATTTATTCTTTTCAGCAATTAATGACACAATTAACGAATTTTAAGAATGATATTTTTTTGCTTAAGATATTTTGAAATTATTTAAACAACTATTAATCCTTCACTTGCACCTGTTCTGAATCTCTCACACTATTTCATTAATTGCTGAAAAGAATGAATTTTCTCGATTTGCAGAGAAAACGTTTCTTGATCAAACAAAAATTGTTTAAACAAATAAAAATTATTTTAAAAATTGCTAAATATTCTGTAGAAAAAAAATATTACTCTTAAATTCCTTTAATTGTGTCATTAATTCCAGGAA
>CAKNXH010051762.1:0-12735 GCA_932178445.1 Andricus quercusramuli | reverse complement strand
GGAACATAGTCCTATTACGTCCACGTCGTTGTTCCTAGGTGAAGCTAAAGATAGGATAGTGTAAATATTCCTAATTTTTTAAGTTAAATCTTGATTTATGAGAAACTGTGACGTGATAGAAATATTCCACGTCCAGATTCGGATTCAGCGACCCCAAAAACATAAGATATGACTAGTCTTGATCCATTGTCCAGCCAAAAATATTTTGTGGTCCTGTGTAATTAATCCAAGTTTTAACTGAGTAGTGAATCCGCTGTTTACGTCAAATGACACCTTCTTGGCTATATAGGTTATATCTGTAATTTTCAGTGAATATGGTAACCCTCAATATCCAGATGTTAAGTGTAAACATCCATTTTTCTTCATGAATATGAAAGTCAATTGCAAAGCACATATCCTGAAAATTGCAAGACTCATTGGACTTGGAACATGAGCCAGACCTTGACCACGAAATCGCATGAAGCTTTGGACACACTGGATCTCAGTGAGGTCATCTTAAAAGCCAGTCATCATTAATATTACACCAAAGCGGGTCTCGTCGTTCGCTTCAGATCTGTGCCGACCTCTTTCGGCTCCAGATAGCTACAGAATTCGCTTCTAGAATCGAAGGTCTAAACTTCGTCTTCAAAAATCTACTAAGATGTACGCCTCTTCCTAGCTCCAATGGGTCCAATCTGGTCCTTCAGGAGATGCGAGGTCTCGTCAAGGTTAGAGCATCCCCCGTCATCTCATTATACCCCCGCACTGCCAAACGCGATGTTGATGGATATCTGCCGAGAAGCCCCTCGAAACTGAGATGCAATTATAGCGACGGGACGTTCTATATGTCGACATTGCGGTTGCCCTCCATGTCAATGACGACTGATGCGAATCCTATTCACAAGCAGATGAAAAATGTGTGTCTAGAAGACAATATAATAACATGGGAAAAAATGGATGTTTAAACTTAAGGGGCTGTCCATAAACTACGTTATCCAATTGGAGGGCGGAGGGGGTCACGGTAAAAACTACGGTTGGTAACATAGGGTGAAGGGAAATGGGCGGGGGGGGGGGGGGGGCAGCAGTAGTAAGGTTATGAAATTAGATAACGTTTAGTACGCTTCCTGATGATAAATTTGAACAAAATTTGCGAATTTGGCGAAAGATGGCCCCTGTTTTACCACTTGTTAAAGAATTCTTATTTTTTCCCATGTTTTCAAGAAACTTACCCTTTTCCAGGAAAACATGCGAGTTGGTAAGACAATCTGATAATTAGTAGAAAAATGCATGTTTAACCTCAAGAGGGCGTCTCGAAACTACGTTAGCAATTTGAAGGAGGAGGGGGCCTCGACGCGAAATACGGTTCGTACCAGGGGGGGGGGGGGGTCGGCGGAAGTAACATCAACAAATTAGATAGCATTTAGTACGTTTAATGATAAATTTTAACAAAATTTGCTAATTTTGCGAAAGATGGGCCCTCTTTTCCCATTTTTTGTACATTCTTCTCCCCACCCCCATTTTAAAAAAAACTTACCCTTTGCCACATAAAAAATGCGTGTCTGGAAGACAATCCAATAACACGGAGAAAAATGGATGGTCCACAAACTACGTTACCAATTTGAGGGGGATAGGGGGTCTTGTCAAAAACAACGTTTGTTAGCACGGGGAGGGGGGTGGGTCAGCGGAAGTAACATTACCAAATTAATTAACATTTAGTAGCCTTACTACGTTTTCTGATGATAAAATATGAATGAAATCTGCGAATTTTGCGAAAGATGGCCCCTCTTTTCCCATTTTTCAAAAATTCTTCTTCCCCCTCCCTGAAAAAACGTATGCTTTGCTATACAAAAATGCGAGTCTGGGAGACAATCTAATAACCTGGAGAAAAATGGATGTTTAACCTTAAGGGGCTGTCCAAAAACTACGTTAACAATTTGAGGCGGGGGGGGGGGGGAGGTCACGACAAAAACTACGGTTGGTAACATGGGGAAGGGGGTGTCAGCGGAAGTAAAATTACCAAATTCATCAACATATAGTAGGGTCAGTACGTTTTCTGATGATAAAATATGAATAAAATCTGTGAATTTTGCGAAAGATTACTCTTTCCCCATTTTTAAAATAATTCATGTTTTTCTCTTTTTTCAAGAAACTTACCCTTTTCCTCACTTGTTATCGTTTGTTCTCATCGCGCGCGGCTCGCTTCGCTCGTAAGTTTGAGCGCGTCTATGACGCGCGACTGTCGGTTCTCGCGCTTTGCGCTCAATAATATATTAATTTCGCTGTTATCGCTCGGTCTTTGTATTTCCCCCATATTTGTTCTTACTCCTTTTTAAATTAAAGGTCAAAGCATTGACAACTGTAATTTGGTGATTGCGAATTCTCGTTTGTTGAAGCTCCTTCGGCTTTAAGGAACACATTCTTATCAAGTATCTCGTGCTTCGCTCTCGATTTTATCTAGAATTATGTGAACTTTCCTACATTATGTTCAATTTTATTATATCGAATGTATATATTATATTTATTTCTGTAACGTACAAATTTTATTTATCATGAATAATTCAATATTTGTTTCTCATTTTGCATTAAATTTTATTTTCAGTTACCCTGAAAAATGTATCATTTTGATAAATTTATATCATTACAATGCATAATATGCATTGGTATCGACACACGCGTATTTTCATTGTCTTGTTTTTATGATTGAAAAAAAGTTCGCATACTATAAGAAAAAAAAAAGCAATTTTGTCACTAAACATTTTATTGCTACGTGTGTCGTTTTTCCATAAATTTAATTTTTTTATTTTTGATGTTCTTTTCCACAATTTAAATTAAAAATACGCAGTTTAGCGTAAAGTGGTTTTGAGAAAATTGGTAGATATAATTTAGGCGAAGAATTTTGTTGAATAGAATGTTATTTTGTAGCTTCTCTCCTTTTTCCAAAAAGGTAATTTTTTTTTAAATATATTTTCATAACAAGAGCCTATCACAAATTTGTAGATCTTTTTTGCTGAAACAAATTTTTCTTTTCATTTTTTTCGTCTCGTATGACGTTTTTCCAAAACTTTATTTTCTTTTAATCTTATTTTTTACGATTAAAAGAAAATCTACACGTTCTAACTGAAAATTATTACAAATTTTCAAATCCTTTTTGGGTGATCAACTTTTGTTCATTAATTTTTTATCGTACCTTGTGCCGTTTTCCGTAAAATTTAATTTTGTAAATTCCAATGTTATTTTTTACGGTTAAAACAAAAACTACGCGTTCTATCAGAAAATTATTCATGAAAAATTTGTTGCTTTTTTTGGGTAAATGAATTTTCTTCATTTAATGTTGTCTTATCTTGTGTTTTTTATTATTTTTTGTGGTGTCAAAATTTGAATTTTCGATTTTTTAAGAAAATTCCAATAGTTGTTGTCATAATCTTGTAGGGTGTTCAAAATTCAACGTTTTTCTTCCTCTGAAATTTTTTCATATCGTGCGTTGTTTGGCTTGAAATGTTTATTTTTCTTTTTTCATTGGAATTTTGTAAATGCTATAACTCTGGTAATTTTTCTTATTAGTCAAAAAAGTCATGAGGATAAATTGTTCGTTTTTTAAGTGGGTGTGGTGGACTCACACTGGTAGTATTTATCCACCTAGAAACACTATCCGAATCGGGTAGTCTCTAAAATCATGAAAATGCGTTTACTTTTTGAATTTGTATCCAAAATGTCTAGCTGACGAACTTGTCCTTCATTTTAGGACACTTGAGGAGTATATCGAAGCCCGATCCAATCTGTCAATTTTTTCAAAACGTGGACATTTGAAAAAAGCGAGAAGGGGGGGGGGGGCGCGGCAAAAAATTTTGGTTGAAAAGTCTACTAATTATTTTTTTGGTCCGGAATTCATCTCGTTTGGTTAAAAATTGTAGTGTTTGGTTGAAACTTTCATTATTTTGTTGAAAATGCAACTATTTTGTTAATCGGCCATCTTTTTTGGTCAAATATTCAGTATTACTTTAATTATATTAATTATATTAATATTACTGTATTGAAAAAAAAAAATTTCCTTTAATGTCTATTGTTTGGTTAAAAATTGTATTATTTTGTTAAAAATGCAACTAAGAAGTCATCTCTTTTGGTCAAAAATTTAGTTACACATTTGGTTGAAAATTGAACTATTTTGTTTAAAATTAACTCTTTGTTGTTGAAAATTCTAGTCTTTGGTTCAAAATTTTATTATTTTTCTGAAAATGAAACTATTTTGTTTAAAGGTAATCTTTCTTTGATCAAAAATTGTGTTACTTGGTTAAAGACGCCTTTCTTTCGTTAAACTACTTTCTTGAAAATAATAAATTTTTGTTGTTGAATTTTCTAGAGTTTGATTGAAAATTTTAATATTTTGTTGAAAATGCAGCTACTTTCTTAAAAGGTCATTTTTTTGGACGAAAATTCAGTTACTTGGTTGAAAGTTGAACTACTTTGTTGAACATTCATTTTTTTTGGTTGGAAATTCTAGTGTTTGGTTGAGAATATTATTATTTTTTTGAAAATGCAACTATTTTGTTAAGAGGTCACCTTTTTTTAAATCAGTCACTTGGCTGATAGTTGAACTATTTTGTTAAAAATTCATTTTTTTTTGTTGAAAATTTTAGTGTTTAATTGAAAATTTTATTTTGTTGAAAGTGCAACTATTTTGGTAAAAGGTCATCTTTTTGGTAAAATATTTAGTTACTTTGGTAAAAGTTGAACTACATTATTAGAAATTCATTTTTTTGTTGAAAATTTAACTATTACATTTTTAGAAAATTAATCTTCTGGGTTAAAAAATCATCTTTTGGGCTGAATTTTGAACTATTTTGTTGAAAATTTGTCTTTTTTGGTAAAAGATTATTCCTCTTGGTTGAAAATTCATCCTTTTTGTTTTCATTTACATATTCCGTTTTTGGTTGGAAATTGATATTATTAATTAGAAATTGATTCTTCATAGTTGAAAATTCAAGTATTTGGTTGAAAATTTATGTAATTTGTTTTGATTCCGTTTTTTTATAGAAAATTAATCTCCTTGAATGAAATTCTAAATCCTTCTGTTCAACTTGTCTTTTTTGGTCAAATTGAACTGCTTTTTATTTTAAATACAAATTTTTTGGGTTGAAATATGAGCTATTATATGTTGCTTTTTTTGGTTGAAGATTTATCATTTTAGTTGAAAATTCATATTTTCGGGTCGAAAATTCAACCGTTTCGTAGAAAATTCGTTGGTAATGTAACTATTTTATTTAAATGGAAATTAATTTTAGGTAATTAATCTCCAAAATTTAATTTTTTATGATTGAAGATCCATCATTTTAGTCGAAAATTCAAGTATTTTGTGGAAACTTTGTCTTTTTGACTTTAAAATTCAACAATTTCATACAAAATCAAATTATTGAGTTACAAATAAACTTTTTTGTTGAAAATTCATGTTTTTGGTTGAAAAATGAACAAATTGGTTACAATTTAATTCTATTTTCTCATAATTACACAAATAATTTTTGTTTTGTTTTGAAAAATCATATTTTCGATTTAAAAATTTAACTTCTTTAGTAAATGATTCATCCCATTGGTTTTAAAATTCAACAGTTTTGTTGAATATGTATGTATACTGTTAAAAGTTCGCCTTTTTTTTGGTAGAACATTAATCGGCTTGTTAAAAAATGAGCCTTTTTAGTCGAAAATTTAACTATTTTCTTTAAAATTTATCTTTGTGGTTAAAAATTCAACTACTTAGTTAAAAATCTAACTACTTTGTGAAATTCCATATCGTGGTTGAAAATGCATCTTTGTAAGTTTAAAATTCACCTTTTTGATAAAGGCGTCTTTTAGGTCGTTAATTGAGGATTTTATTTTGTAATAAGATGTTCTTTAAAAGACACAGACTCAGGAAAAAAGATTATTTGATTTAAAGAAATTTCGCTTGATTCAAAATTATTTTTGGTTACATGAAAAAACGTATGTTAAAGAGATAACAAATGTCTTTTTGAGTGATTCTGAAATTTTGAGTTTTTTTTTAAGTTTTTTATTTTCGCCAACTTGTTTAATTTGGAATATTTTTAGCTTAGAATCATGAAATTCTAAACATATTTTCGAAATGGGTCCATCTTGAAGATTTTTAATTGAAGATTCTTCAATTCTGAATCTTCCCAATCAAAAAAATTTCCTAAGCAAATCGTCAGAATTACAGAATTTTCGATTAAAAAACTTAAAACTTGCATAATTTTTCATTTAAAATTTTCAAAATTGACAACTTGTCAATTTCAAGGATTTAGAATACATAGTTTTACAAATTTAAAAAGTTTAAAGAACTCTTGAACTCTGAAATTATGAAATTGGAAATTATTACATTTTCAAGATTTATATTTTGAAGATATGTAATTTTGGAAAAATTTTTCAACGGTTGAATTTTGAAGACTTAGAATAAAAGTTCTTGAATTTTAACGATTTGCAGTTAAATATTTTCCAATTTCTTGGATTTACAATTAAACATTTATTCATTTGGAATGTTTTTAGTTTAAAATGATGCACTTTGGTAGTTTTCTTTGGAATTTCTCGTTCAATATTGAAGATTGACAATGGAAAATGTTGAAGATTTAAAAATGAAAATTATTCGATTTAGAATATTTAATATTGAAAATTATTCAGTTTTGAAGATATAAAATTGAGATTTGTTCAACTTGTTTAATTTTAAGAACTTTACAGTTTAAAATCATCAAATGTTCAAAAGATTTGTGAAATGGGTCCATCTTGAAAATTTGCAATTGACGATTCTTCAATTCTGAATGTATAAGTTCGAAAGATGTAATTTTGAATGTTTTTTAAAAATAGTTTCTAACAAATTTTAACATTTTACCAAATCAGTAATTCAGAAGATTATTAATTCGAAGTTTCACAAATTTAAGAAGTTAAAGTCAACAATTCTTGAATATTGAAAATGTATAATTGAAACTTCTTCAATTATCAAGATTTTTATCTTAAAGTTATGTAAATTTGAAAGTTTTTTTCCAACACTTAAATTTTGAAGTTTTACGATTGAAAATTCTTTAGGTTTAACGATTTGCAGGTTGATATTCTTCATTTTTTAAGATTTTAAATAAGAGATTCATCAATTTGGATAGGTTATAGTTTAAAATTATGTCATTTCGATTGTTTGGTTGGAATGTGTTGTTCAATTTTGAAGATTAATAATGTAAAATTCTTCAATTTTCTAGATTTGCAATTGAACACTGTTCAATATTTATTGTGTATAATAAAAAATGATGCAACTTGAGGCTTCTTTCAATAGTTCCATTTTGAAGATACATAATTGAAAATTATTCAATATAAAGATGAAGCAATCAAATTTTTGTAAGTGGGATGATTTTGAAAAGTTTACAAGAGTTTTCAATTCTAAATTTTCCAAATTAAAAAAATCTAAATCAAAATCGGCAGAATTACAGAAATTTTTTATTGCTAAACTTGAAAGAGTTTAATTTTAACGATTTACAATGTAATATTCTTCAATTTTCAAGCTTCACATTGGAAGATTGATTAATTCAGAATAGTTATAGTTCAAAATGATGTAATTTTGATTATTTGTTTGGAATGTGCAGTTGAATTATGAATATTCTCAATAAAGAATTCTTCAATTTTTCAAGATTTTCAATTTAGGACTTCAATATTTAATGTGTATAGGAGAAGATGAACAACTTCTTGAATAGTTCAATTAAAAATTTTAAACATTTGAAGTTAATTGATTTTTAAGATTCAAAATTTCTCATTCAAATTTTTTTTGAATTTATTCATCTGTTTCAATTTTGAACTTTTTTTGGAACAGTTGAATTTTGAAGCTTAAAATTCATGAACTTTTTTTTTATTCTTTGGAAATGTAATGGTAATTAAGGTGTATCGGAAAGTAAGTATAACTAAAAATTGTATTTTATAAAACATAGCTGAAAATATTTTTTTAAATTATGTAACATATGCGGGAGGAATCTGGTTTGTAAACTTTAAGTAGAAAATGTGCTTATTATTATTATCCCTTATTAGATTCAAATTATTTCAGAAGTGATTTTAATTCTCTTATATTGTCCGCATATAAAATTCTGAAGCAAATAATTTTCCAGATAAGATGGAGTGTGTGTGGAGGAAACCAATTGACTTCTGGAAATGACTATCGATACTTCGGACATGTACAACTCAATTTTCAATAAATCCCTTATCTGTCGATGTCTCCTTACCAGTCTTCAGAAGATAATCATGTTTTTATGACGCATCAATTTTTGCTTTTCATAAAAGGAACCATTAACAAAGGTGATAGAAACATCATCAGGAAAGGAAGTAGAACAAGCTCGGAAATCCGTTTTCCGCGAGTATCACGGAAGTTAAGAACAGTCCAGAGTTAATGACGAAGAGATGGCCATCCGTCGGAAGAAAAATGGAGAAAGATCGAGAACTGGAATGAAGAGCGGAACCATTACACGTACCACATGTAGGCGGTCTTGAAACACGAGAAACAGCAGCTTTCCAGCGATCTAGTGGAGTCTAGAAAACGATTCCAGGCAGCAATTAATAATCTAGGAAAGGTCTGTCAGCCGACAAAATGGTTGAAGTCGAGGGACGGAGGATCCAAAATTGAAGCGAGAAAGACGTAGAAGATGGCGACTTGAGAGGTATCAAGAGGCATTCCAGAGGCATCAAGAAGCATCAAGAGGAATCGAGAAAATGAGATGAAAAGGCAATTAATAACCGTAGGAACGGTCTGTTGGAATACGAACGAAACAGTAGAAGAGTGCTAAGGAGAAGGCAGGAGGATTTTTATATATAGTTATAGAGGATATGGTGATTGAAGATGCAAGACTGAAGAAATAAGACTGCACCTTTGGCCTGCGGCGATCATGGCCGTGCGGACTGTGACCACCTGCTGCCTCTTTGATTCTGCCGCTAGGTTCTCATTTGGCCGTATAATCTCGATATTCATTGACGAGAGATACACCCCGTGCGTTGTTGCTATTGTTGTCGCGCATTCAGATGTTATGCTCGATTTTGGATCCTTTCATACTCACGTCGTCGATGCTCAACGAGACTTTTCGACTTTTCATTTCAAGATCAATGACAAATAAGTATGGAAGCGGAGGTGTAACTGATATCGAAAGTTGGATATTAATGATATTTGAAATGCATGAAATTGAAAAAAATTTGTTTCGAAAATCTGGGTGTTGTTTAGGTACGGGCCGTCCATAATATACACTGGACACACTGAACTTAAATCAGTCAGAAGTGACTGATTCGTAGTCAGTTTTGACTTAGTCAAATAATGCGGATTTGGTAACTTACAAATGAGACAGGAATGACTTTTCAAAAGAGTCAATTTTACTCAATGATGGAATCAATCATTTAAAATGATCCAATATGTTGAATTTTCAACATGAAAAGGTTCATCTCCAAACAAAAAATGGAATGGACAAATTTTAAATATACAAAATTAATTGTTGAACAAACAAAAAAACAAGTTTTCAACAAAATAGTTTGATTTTCAACCGAAGGGATGAATTTTCTATTTAAAAAAATTAATTTTCCATGAAAGAGTAAAATTTTCAACAAAAAAGTTGAATTTTCAACCAAACAGATGAGATCTCCACTAAAATAATGAATCATTGACCATAAACAAATTTTCAACAAAAAACTTGATTTTTCAAATAAATAACATTTATTTTCAATCAAAAAATCCAATTTTGGAAGAAATGGTTCAATATTCAACCAAACAGATGAATTTTCTTCTAAAATGTTGAACCACTAACCAAAATAATGAAATATTGAACTGAACGAGGTGAATTTTGAAATAAAATGATGAAATTTTGAACAAGATAGTTCAATTTTCAACCAAACAAATTTCCAACTGAAATGTTAAATCATTAACCAAATAATGAATTTTCAACCAACAAGAAGAATTTTCTGACCAAAAAGAGGAATTTTCGAACAAAAACTTGAATTTTCGACTGAACAAGGTTATTTTTCATCGAAAAAATAAAATTTTAAGCAATTAAATTTAATATAACTACAAATATAAAGTTTCAACAAAAATCATACATCTATAACCAAAAAAATTAATTTTCAACCAAGAAGATTAATTTTCTACCAGAAAAGAGGAATTTTCAAATAATCAAGATACATTTTACATAAAAAAGCCAATTTTCAAAAAATTAGTTCAATTCTCAACCAAACAGATGAATTTTCAACTGAAACGATAAATAATTAACCTAAAGAATGAATGTTCCATAAAGAGGATTAATTTTCTATCAGAAAAAAGAGAATTTTCAAATAAAAAAGATTAATTTTAAATCAAATCCAATTTATGAACAAATAGTTCAATTTTCAACCAAATAGATGAACTTTCAACTAAAGTAATAAATTATTGGCCAAAAGAATGAATTTTCAACCAAGGAGATTAATTTTCAATAAAAAATCCGATTTTTGACAAAATAGCTCAATTTGCAACCAAATAGATAGACTTTGAACCTAAATGATAAATCATTGACCAAAAGAATAAATTTTCAAACAAAAAGATTAATTGTCTATCAGAAAAACAGGAATTTCGAAATTAAATCGATTAATTTTCAATAAAAAAATGCAATTTTTGATAAAATAGCTTAATTTTCAACCAAACAGATGAACTTTTAACCAAAATGACGAATCATTAACCAATAGAATGAATTTCCAACAACAGAGAATAATTTTATACAAAAAAAGAGGTAATTTTAACTGAACAAGAATAATTTTCAATCACAAAGATTCAATTTTGAGCAAAATAGATTAATGTTCAACCAAACAGATGAATTTGTTACTAAAATAATAAATCATTAACTGAAAGAATAAATTTTCAACCAAGAAGATTAATTTTCGAACAAAACAGAGGAATTTTCAATCTAAATCTTCAATTTTCAACTAAACAAGAATTATTTTTGATGAAAAAATTCAATTTTCAACAAAATAGCTTAATTTTTAACCAACCAGATGAATTTTCAACTAAAATGATCACTCATTAACCAAGGGAATAAATTTTTGAACCAAGAAGAATTTTTTTCCAAAAAATACGATGTTTCAATACATTTTTAAAAAATAGTTCAACTCTCAACCAAGTAGTAAAATTTGTAGCAAGATAGTTTCATTTTTGACAGAAAATGTAATGCTTGATATTTCAATCAAAAGATTTTAATTTTAAATAAAAAATATTGGAAATTTCAATGCAAAATATTTTTATCCTCAATTGAAAACAGTGAAATTCAGTATAAAAACAAGTTCAGCAAAATAGTTCAATTTTTCAAATAAATAGCTAAATTTTCAACTTATAGAAGCTTGTTTTCAACCAACCATGGAACAGTTTCAATTTCTTATTTTTTACATTTTTTTCACTTAAAAGGGAAAAAATTTGGTATTTGACTCGTTTCTGAATTAAAAAAGGGAATTTTTTTAACATTGTTAGAGAGTTGAATGGGGACAAATTTTGCATTTTCATCATTTGTTTTGGGAAGAAACGGAGCGAATTTTTCAGTTTACTTAATTTTAAGACTTGAATTTGAGAATGTTAGTTTTCACATCTCTTAATTTTTGATTCTTCAATATTATAAACTTTGATTTCAAAAGTACTTTCCTTAAATATTACTCAATTTGACCTGAAAAAATGAACAGAGTTGAATAAAATTCCGTTCTACTTGAATACACTTTCCATTCATCATAAGTATACAGTTTGAAAAAAAATTTACACTTGGAATTATAAGAATTTTGATGATAATAAAAATTATCATCAACCAGAAAAAACACCTAATTTGAGTAGAAAATTGGACTCAATTCAAGGTGTAACAAGAAGAAGCATATGAAATCTGAAATTAGGAATGTGTTGTAATCATTAAAGTAAGCATACGAAAAGACTAAAATTCAGGTCGTAGATACCTGAAACTAAGACGGTATGAATACTGAAAAGTTGAAAAAAAAACTTGAAAGTTGAAAAAAAAGGTTGAAAATAAGACGCAAACTTATACTGAAATGATCAATCTCCTCACCCTCCGTGTTAATGTTGAGGATGATTGAAAATCTCTTCAGGAAAAATTCCTTCCACAGAAAAACAACGAACGAAAATCACCTTAGGTCAAAGTTTTATGCACCATCCTCATTTAAAAACTGTTTAATTCATTGGATTTTTATCAACAGGTCTTATTTTTATCATTAAATGATTGTATAAGACTTCACCACATTTAATCTTAAAACCACTCATTTTTTAACAATCCAAAGCTTTGTGAACTCAAGCAAATTTCATTAAACTTATTTTACATAGACTGAAAGTTATTATAAATATTTCTTTTAAGCAATCAGTTATTTTTATCATTACCTAAAACATTATTTATTCCAGACCTGAAAATAAGAGGTTTTTTCTACTCCCTTAATACATTTTTATTTTAATAGGACGAAATTACAAAGTGTATAAATGTGTATATTTCTTATTGTTATTATTAAAAACTAAATTCTATAACTGCATTTGGACCTTCAACTCTGCTCTCATGGAAATGATAGACGTGAAGGTTAACTCCTTATTTCATCTGGCGCAACAGAATATCAACACGTGAAGTTAATTAAAACTGTATAAAAAACTGGATAACATAAAAATGTTGTGGATCCGCATTCAACAAAATGAAATAGTTGTCATATATCTACCATTTAAACTTGAAAAAAATATGAAAATTAATAAAAATAAATGAATAAATAACA
>CAKNXH010051760.1:0-26431 GCA_932178445.1 Andricus quercusramuli | reverse complement strand
AAAAAAAAAAAAACTTGTTACCAGTTGCATTTTGAAACGAAAAAAAAATGAAATTTTTTACAAAAAAGTTCAATTTTTTAACACAAAAATATGAATTTTTAACGCAATAGATGAATTTTTTACCAAAAAGACAAATTTTCAGCAAAATAGTGACCAAAAAAAGATTAATTTTCAATCAGTTGAATTTTAAACCGAAAAAGATGAATCTAAAAAAAAAATAAATAAATGGAATTTTGAACCAAAACAGATTAATTTTGAAATCAGAACCTTGAAAATGGTTAAAAAGCTTCATTTTTAAAATCTTCAGAAATCCAGAAATTACATTTTGCATATAAAAAAAAGGAACGATAGCTTCATCTAATCATAAACGCGGGTTTCCCGGCAACAATGGTTTCAAATTGTTTCGAGTAATTACGAGATTTTTCGAGAAACAATAAAAAATGGTGCCATGCGCTTTTTAATAATTGGACAAGTGGCAAAAACGCGCTAAGCGCGCGCATGCATGTTTTTAGAATTTTTGAAAGAGATGTTTAATTTTGTGGATCAACAATAAAAAATTGTTTAGATCAAAAACTTGAATCTAAAATGCAAATTAAGCTCAAGACATTTTTCTGAACTCTTGGAAATTGTAATGTGTTTAAAATATTTATAACTAAGAAATTAGGGATAATTTAACAATTAGCAGATATTTTTTTACCTTATATTTCTTAAACGGAAAACATTTACTTTTCTATTTCAAAGTGTTGAAGACCTTTGTTCCATTGATTTTTAGAAATATTTCCAAACTTAAAATCATGTTTTAACCATTTTAAAAACTTTTAAGCCTTCAAAGTATCTTTTAAAAGGCTACGAATTCTTCTGAAATTTTTCTTGAAATTCTGAAATATTAAAAAACGTGCCTTCAAATCTTCGAGATTCTTTTCTGACAATTTCCAAAATCTTTTGAAATTTTAAAATTTTGTTCAAACTTCATCTCAAAATTGATTTTTGAAAATAAAAAATCAGTTTAAATTATTCCATGATTTATGAGAAACATTTTGTATCATCGTGAAACCTTTTGAAATTAAAAAAAAATTCTTCAATTTTTGAATCTTGCTGATGGAAATATTTTTCGAAATCTCCGAAAATAATGAAAAATTTCTCGAAATCTTTGTCAATTTTCTCTTAAAATTTATTTTCAAAATAAAAATTCAGTTTAAATTTTCCCAGGAATATTAAGAACGTTTTTTTATCCTCTTGAAGCCTTTTAAACTTCCTACAAAGCTTCAAAATTTTTATCAAAATCTTCAAAAATTTACATTTTGTTTTAGATTTTTGGAACATTTTCAAATTTCAAATTAATTTTTCGAATATTTCCAAGACTTTTAAACCTTCTAAATACCTTTTGAAATTCTTTGAATTCTTCCAAAAAATTTCTTCATATTCTGAAAAATTTAAAAACTTGCCTCCAAATCTTTCAGATTCTATTTTGACAATTTTAGAAATCTTTTTAAATGTTAAGTTTTTTTTTTAATTCATCTTGAAATTAATTTTTTTAAATAGAAAATTACTTTAAATTATCCCATGAATTATGAGAAATATTTTTTATTATCGTGAAAACTTAAAATTTTTTAAAAAAATTTGTTATACAATTTATTAATCTTGCTAATCGAAAGACTTTGCTTAAAAATCTTTGCCATTCTTTTTGGAAATTTTAGAAAATAATTTAAAATCTTTTCTTTTAAATTCTTTTTTTTATTATCATAAATCCTTTCAAAATCCTTAAGAACCATCAAAAATTTTGTTTCCAAATGTTCAAAAATGTACATTTCTTAGAAGTTTTGAAATATTTTCAACTTTTGAATTAATTTGGAATCTTTTTAAAATTTTGAAATGTATTAAATTTACTCGCATTTTTTGTAAATCTTTGTAATCTTACTAATTGCAAGATTTTGCTTGAAAATCTTTCCCATTCTTTTTCTAAATTTTAGAAAATAATTAAAATCTGTTGGAATCTTTGTAAATTTTCTCTTAAAAATGATTTTAAAAATAAAAAAAAAGTTTACATTTTCCCATGAATATCAAGAAAATTTGTTATTATCTTGAAACTTTTTAAAATACTTTAAAAGCTTCTTCATTTTTAAAATCTTTCAAAATACATTCATTATTATTATTGAATATATATCATTTAGATAACCTGACATTTCTCATAAACCTGAAGTTTGCAGGCTCTTTTTTTAAATGGGGGAAAATTAAAACTTTATCCAATCATGTACACGGGTTTCCCGACAACAATAGTTTCAAATTGTTTAGAGTAATTTCGAGATGGTTCGAGAAATAATCGAAAATGGTGTCATGCGCTTTTTAATAAAAAACAAGTAGCAATAGCGCGCTACGCGCGCGCATGCCTGTTTTTAGGATTTTTTAAAGAGTTGTTCAATTTTGTGGATCAACAATAAAAAATTGTTGAGATACAAAACTTGAATACAAATTTTAAATAAATTCAACACATTTTTCTGTACTCTTGGAAATTTTAATGTGTTTAAAATATTTGTAACTAAAAAATTATAAAAACTTTATCAATTAACAAGATACTTTTCCACCTTACATTTCTTGAACGGAAAACATTCACTTTTGTATTTCAGATTATTGAATACCTTGGTTCCATTGATTAATATTATTAATATTATTAAATTATTGAATATATAATTTAGATAACATAAATTATATTTTAACTAAAAAGGATTTTAATTTTATATTAAAAATAGTTGAATTCATGCTAAAAAAGACAAATTTTTAACAAAAAAACTGAATCCCCAACAAAAAAAATAATAATTTTTACCAGTTGCATTTCAAACCGTGAAAAGATTAAGGGTTTAAAAAAAATACACATTGTTATCCAAAGAGAGGAATTTTTGACTAAAATGATGAACGTTTAGTATAAAAAAAATGAATTTTTGAAAAAGTAGATGAATCCTCGACCAAAAAGATTAATTTTCAATCAGTTGAATTTTTAACAGGAAAACAAAAATTTTCAACACAATAGTTGAATCTTCAACAAAAACAGATTAATTTTCAATCCAAAAAGACGAATTTTCAGCCAAATAGTTGAAATTTTATCTCAAAAAGGATTTTTCAGTCATGTAAAAAAATTCACCCAAATTATTATTTTTTAGGGATGAATAGTTTAAAATACAAAATAAAAATCTGGAACAAAAATGTCTTTTTTAATTTTATTTATTCATTTGTTTTTGAAGTTGAATGAATATATAATTTTCCATAGATTCTTAAAAAATTCAAAATCTTTTTTTACGCTTTCAGATATGTAAAAAAGTATAATTTTTTATTTGTCAGGGTTTTGAAAAATTTTAGGAAAAATTTCAGTAAGTTTAAAAGATATAGAAGTTTGGAAGATTTATTAGACTGACTTAAAATATTGATAGAAAAATCTTTCACAATTGAAAGAGTTACCCTTAAATATTTAAAATATTTTCGAAATTTGTAGGAATATTGTAGAACGTTTTGATACAGAATTAGGAAAACTTTAGCAATTAACAGATACTTTTCTACCTTGAATTTATTAAACGGAAAACATTAACTCTTATATTTTAAAGTGTTGAAGAATTTTGTTCCGTTGATTATTATTATTAAATTATTGAATATATTATTCAGATAACATCAATGATATTTCAACCAAAAAAGATTGAACTTTAATTTGAGAATAGTCGAAGTCACGCCAAAAAAGACAAATTCTGAAGAAAATAGCTGAATCCTCATCAACAGCAAATTAATTTTTACCAGTTGCATTTTAAGCCAAAAAAATATTAAGTTTTTTTGAAAATAAGACAAATTTTCTACAAAGGAGTTCAATTTTTTACACAAAAATACAAATTTTTAATGAAATAGATTAGATAATTGTCTACCAAAAAAGGCGAATTTTCAATGAAATAGTGACATTGTTAACCAAAGAGATGAATTTTTGACTAAAATGTAGAATGTTTAGTAAAAAAAAATGAATTTCCAATGAAGTAGTTGAATCCTCGACCAAAGAAGATTAATTTTATATCAGTTACATTTTCAACTGGCATACACAAATTTTGAACAAAATATTGGAATCCTCAACAAAAACAGATTAATTTTCAATCCAAAAAGACGAATTGGCAACAAAATAGTTCAAATTTTATCTTAAAAGAGATTTTTCAGCCATGAAAGAAAAAAATGCACCCAAATTATTATTTTTGGGGGATAAATAATTTAAAATACAAAATAAAAATCTCGAACAAACGAACAAACATATTTTGAAGCTTTCAGATATGTCAAAAAAGTAAAATATTTTATTTTTCAGGATTTTGACAAATTTGAGGAAAAATTGGAGTCAGTTTGAAAGATATTTAGGACTTTTAAAAGTTTGAACTGACTTGAACTATTTCCAAAATTTTGAAAAATCTCTCAGAATAAAAAAAAATTGCCCTTAAATCTTCCAGATATTTTCGAAATTTGCAGAAATATTTTAAAACTATAATAATATTTTGAAACTTTTTTGAATTTTATTTAAAACTTAAGTTTTCCAAATAAAAAGGAGTAAAAAATTTTTCCCAGGAATCTCAAGACATTTTTTTATATTCTTCAAATCTCTCAAACTTCTTCAAAAGCTTCGAAATTTTTTAATTCTATTGTCTAAAATTTTTAGAACTTTTAAAGCTTCTAAATATCTTTTGAAATTCCTTGAATTCTTCCAAAATTTTAATTGAAATTCTGAAAAATTAAAAAAATTGCCTTCAAATCTTCCAGATTCTGTGTCAACAATTTTGGAAATCTTTTGAAGTGTTAAATTTTTTAAAAATATTATCTTTAGATTAATTTAAAAAAAATCAGTTCAAATTATCTCATGAATTACGAAAAAAAATTTCATATCGTGAAACCCTTAACATTTTTTTCAAATTTCGTATAAAATTTGGCAATCTTGTTAACAAAAAGATTTTGCTTAAAAATCTCTCGAATTCTTTTTCGAAATTTTACAAAATAATTTAAAATCTCTTGAAATATTTGTAAATTTTCCCTTAAATTTACCTTAAAATCTTCCATAATCTGTTATAACGCTTTTAGAAATAGTTTGTAATCTTTGAAAATCTTGTGTCATCTTTTAAATTATTTAAACATATTCTCTTAAAATTAATTTTTCAAACTGAAAAGTCAGTTCAAATTTTCCCATGAATTCTACGAACATTTTTTCATTATCGTGAATCTCTTCAAAATCTTTAAAAATCTTCAAAAAATTGTTTCCAAATATTTAAAAATGTACATTTTTTTACAATTTTGAAATATTTTCAACTTTTGAATCAATTTTGAATCTCTTTAAAATTTCGAAATGTCTTAAACTTACTCGCATTTTTTATAAATCTTTGTAATCTTGATAATTGAAAGATTTTGGTTCAAAATCTTTTATATTATTTTTTGGAATTTTAGAAAAAAATTTTTTGTATCTTTTCAAATCTCTGTCAATTGTCCCTGAAAATTTTATCTCCAAATTAAAAAATCAGTTTATATTTTCCCATGAATTTTAAGAAATTTTGTCATTATCTTGAAACCTTTTAAAAATCTTAAAAAGCTTCTTTATTTTTGAAATCTTCAAAAATCTTAAAAAGCTTCTTTATTTTTGAAATCTTCAAAAATCTTAAAAAGCTTCTTTATTTTTAAAATCTTCAAAACTCTACAAATGACATCTTGTATATCAAAATGCTGGATACCTTTCTCACATTGATAATAATTAATTAGAAAATTATTCTTTCTTTTCTGAATAAAATTTGTTTTCAAGGTTACTTTCAACTTTCCTAAAATACTTGAGAAAATTCCAAACAATTTTTAAAGATTTCAGATATGTAAAAAAAGTGTCATTTTTTTCAAGATGTTGCAAAATTTTGGGACAAATTCGTGTCACTTTAAAAAATATTTAGGACTGTTAAAAGTTTGTAATCTTGCTAATAGAAAAATTTGGCTTCAAAATCGTCCATATTCTTTTTCGAGCTTTTAAGAAATAATTGAAAATGTTCGGAAATCTTTGTCAATTTTCTTTCAGAATTTATTTTTGGAAATAAAGTGTTAGTTTAAATTTTCCCAGGAATTTTGATAATTTTTTTCTTTCTTTCAAAACATTTTAAAATTCTTAAAAAGCTTCTTTTTTAAAAAATTTAGAAATGGAACCTTCGTTTCATTAATTATTAGAAATCTAAAGAAATCTAAAGTCTTGAAGTTTGTTATCTTTCTTTTTCAAAACACGAAATAGAAGGGCAGGTCTAACCAATCATAAATACGAGTTTCCGGACAACAATAGTTTTAAATTGTTTCGAGTTTTTTCGAGATGGATCGAAAAAATAATCGAAAATGGCGCGATGCGTTTTTTAATAAAAGGATTTGTACAAGTACCTGTAATTGTTTCTTCAACGACTGCGGTGCATTGTTTCTCGGAATTGGGAAAAGCTGATCTAAATCTACGAGAGCTTCCAACTGGTGCCACTTGGTGACTTTTTTCTGAAATTTCCAGTCTGCAGGTTTCAGAATTCCACCGCCGTTTGTTTCCAAAGATTTACAAACGTACCTTTAATCAATAAAAACAATGTATCTATAGTTCAAGATATTTAATGTTAATTTATTTTTTATATTATTTCTAAAATCACTTTTGTGTGATGCTATTGAAGTTCAGAAGAAGATTTTCCTGATTGTTATTTCCGTGGAGGTACTGATTCACCGCTAGATTTTTGTGAATAGCGGACAAAATGGATCGAAGTTTTTGAACGCAGACATTGGAAATAAAAGTGTCATCAGGACCGACTGTAAAAATTCCTAATACCCACGTCCCTCCTGGCAACATCCTTGTCACCTGGAAATATTATTTCAAGGAATTAAAAAATTAAATTAATGATGAATGCGAGAGGTTAATTATTCGGATTTTTGTTCTACCTAGATTGCAAGATTGCATGGGATTGCAAAAGATGCCATGGGTTTTATAGATTTAAGATAACTTTCTGAGATTTGAGTCAAAATTTCTTCTTCGATTTCGTTTTAGAAACGCCCAAAATAAAAGAAAATACATACAAACATAATATTTTAACAGATTTCACAGCCAAAACTGGAAAACTTTTCACGAAAATTGGGGAATAAATTCTTTTAAATAATATTAATATAGGTACCATATTGAATTCAACATGAAACGCTTAAGATGATGAATCTTCAAAATCTAGAAAATGTCAACAAAAAATAGAATAGCTTAATTTTCAGTTAGAGAAATAAGTTTTTAGGCAAATAAAATTAATTTTCAACGCTTACGTTACATTTTTAACCAAACGAATGATTTTTTTACCAAAAAGATTAAATTTCTATAAAAAAAATTACCGAGAAAAATTTAGTTAAATTTTTAGTCGCAAAAAATAAATTTTCCACGAAAAAAATAGTTTGCTACAAAATACATAAATTTTCCAATATTTTAATTTTTATTCAAATTTTCAACCTAATAGTTGAATTTTCAACCAACGAGGTTAATTTTCTAACAAAAATGAAAACTTTTCGATAAAATAGATGAATTTTCAACTAAGAAAGACCAATTGTCAACAAAAAATATAATATTTTAATTTTCATTTGGAGACATTAGTTTTTAAGCAAATAAAATAAATTTTCAACGCATTAGTTGAATTTTTAACCAAACGGATGAATTTTTTACCAAAAAGATTAAATTTCTATTAAAAAATTACCGAGAAAAATTTAGTTAAATTTTTAGCCGAAAAAAATAGTTCGCTACAAAATACATATATTTTCCAATATTTTAATTTTTATTCGAATTTTCAACCTAATAGTTGAATTTTCAACCAAAAAGGTTAATTTTCTACCAAAAATGAAAACTTTTCGACAAAATAGATGAATTTTCAACTAAGAAAGACCAATTGTCAACAAAAAATATAATATTTTAATTTTCATTTAGACACATTAGTTTTTAAGCAAATAAAATAAATTTTCTTAACGAATGAGTAACATTTTCAAGCAAAGTAATGAATTTTCTAACAAAAAGATTAATTATTTAACCAAATATTTTAATTTTTCATGGAATTTTCAACCTAATAGTTGAATCTTCAACCAAAAAGGTGTATTAGTCACCAAGAAGATTAATATTCCAGCATAAAAGAGAAAGTTTCAATAAAATACAGAAATTTTCAAACAAATAGTGTAACTTTCAACTGAAGAAGATTGATGTTCAACGAAACATGAAATAGTTAAATTTTCAGTTAAAAAAAATAAATTACAATAAAAAACTAATTTTCCAGTCAATGAAATAAATTTTGAACCAAAAAGATTAATTATTAACAAAATACATGAATTTTCAACCAAATAATTGAACTATCAACTGAAGATGATAAATGTTTAACCAAACATGGAATAATTAAATATTCAGTTAAAAAAATTAAGAAATTTTTTTCAACAAAATAGCTAAATTTTGGGAAAAAAACAATTTTTAACTGAAATGATGAATCATCAACAAAAAAATTAATTTTTAACCAAAAGCAGTTCCACTTTAAACTAAATATTTAATTGAATTTTGAATCAAAAAAGGTGTTTCAGTTGTTATTCACGATTAGCGAAAATCTTGAAAATGTAATCAAATACTGATTTAAATACCCTGTAAATTCCAGATTTTTCCGCTCAAACTTTTAATAGAAGTAACAAAAATTAACCGTTGGTGCTAAATTTCATCATGAACATAAATTTTATGTTTTTCTAATCTTGAATTTAAAAAATATAATTTTTATCGTCGAATTTAGTTTTACCTTGATAAGTAGTTCATCCTAAAATACCTTGAAAATGTATTGTTTATGTTTTTTTAAATGTTACAAAAATATTTAAAGTACGGTGTCACATTATTTTCATTAATATTACATATTATTATTATATATAAACGAGCGCGCGGAGAGTCATGTTTTGTCAATGATGAAAATAATCTGCCAATTTTGAAGAATCATATAACAATTTCTGTAAAATCCATAACAAAATGTTGGAAAATAAAGTTAGTTTTTTTCTTAAAGAAAGGGTAATTAGTGCGCGCGTAGTGATAAAAAATTTCTAGTCTCTATAAAATCTATCAAATCCATGGCATTTTTTTCAATTACATGTAAGCTAGTGTACACAAAAAATCCGAAAAGTTAATCCCCTGCAAGAAAAAACGTATGTACATACGTTTCATTTTGTAACAAAATCGCAGAAAAACCTACGTGTTTGGCATGATCAGCTACCCAACTTTCTGGAATGTCTTTAACGGATTGAATGTAAGTATCGACAGAATCCTGAGGAATATTTGTCGTCGAACTGACTAAAGTTTCCTCAATTACGTCCTTCTTCGCCGGAGGTGGCGTTCTTGCTAAATGAACCACAAAATCTTTTTGTGCGGTGCTCTATTAAAAAACAGTTATAATTTTTACAGTAATAACATTTACAATACAATTAATTAATTGATCAATTAATTAATTAATCACATTTAAAATTACAATACATAACACATAATAAAAATTATTGTACGTGAAAATTAAAAAATTATTTACACATATTTTTAATGTATAGAATTCCTGAAAACAAAACAAGAATTCAACGATAAAATTTGGACAACCACCAGAAAATGCTCCTATTGCAATTCCTAAAAAAATAAAATAAAAAAATTTGTTTCTTTGGACAAAAATAAAAAAGAGGAATTTGATTCTAGTCTGACTAAAAATGTTTGAATTTACATATATTTTTATTGAAAAATA
Source organism: Andricus quercusramuli (assembly GCA_932178445.1). Taxonomy (NCBI): domain Eukaryota; kingdom Metazoa; phylum Arthropoda; class Insecta; order Hymenoptera; family Cynipidae; genus Andricus; species Andricus quercusramuli. The sequence continues at coordinate 16,667 of CAKNXH010051760.1, read as the reverse complement.
TTAATTATTCTTTGTTGAATACAATTTTTAAAAATCCAGAGAGACTAACACATACAAATTTACGAGTAACACCAATTTCTACACAAATATGTCATACACAGAATATATTTTACACAAATTTTACTGATGATATTTCTTCTACACGTTATATTTTGTACACAGAATATATCCTACGCAGGAATAGTCATTGTTTTAGAAAACATTCGACTTTTAAAACAAAAACGATACATTTTCAATAAAAAATGTAACTTTTTACCAAGAAAAATGATTTTTCAACCAAATGATTGAATGTTGAACAAATAAATAATAATTATTTGAAACCAAAAATTTATATGTACATTCAAATAGTTGAATTTTCTAGCAAAGAAGAAGAATTTTCAACAAAATAGTTGACCTTTTTACGAAATAAATTGATTTTTATCCTGCAAAGATAAATTTTGAACCAAATGGTCGAACTTACAAAAAAAAAAAATTAAATTTCATTAAAAAACAGCTGCATCGAACAAAATAGTGGATTTTTCGAGCAAAAAAATGATTTTTTTAGAAGACAGTTTAATTTTCAATCGAAAAGGACGATTTTTTCTACACAGATGAATGTTCAACAAAACTATTACATTTTCTAACAAAAAAGATGAATTTTAAACAAAATAGTTTAATTTTAAACAGAATAATTGTAACGAAATATGTGAATTTTTAACCTACAAAAGATTTGTATTTTGAGCCGAATTGTTTATTTTTCAACTAAAAATGTCAATTTTCAATCGAAGAGGTGAATTCTTAACTAAAAGGATAAATCTTGAAGAAAAGAATGCATTTTTAACAAATTGTTGAATTTTTAAGCCAAAATGGCAAATTCTCTACAAACCAGTTGAATTTTCAACAAAAAAAAATCAGTTTTACCAAAAAGTTGAATTTTCAACCAAAAAATTCAGTTTTACCAAATAGTTGAATTTTATACCAAAAAATTCAGTTTTACCAAATAGTTGAATTTTATACCAAAATAATGCGATACTCAACCCAAAAAAAAACAAACCAAATTTTCAACAAAGCAGTGGAAATTTTAAGCAAAAAAGACAAATTTTCTACTAAACCGTTAAATTCTTTACTCCAAAATATTAATTTTCAACAAAAAAGTTAATAAGCAACCACATAGTCAAATTTTCATCTAAAACGATCAATTATCAACAAAATAGTTACAATTTCAACCCAAGAGATGAATTTTTAACTAATAAAATAAATTGTTAACAAAGTATTTCAACTTTCAATTAGGAAGATTAACTTTCTACCAAAAAGGACACATTTTCTACAAAATACATTAATTTTCAACCAAATAGTTTAATTTTCAACTAAAAAGATCAATTTTTAACCAAAGATGGAATAGATAAATTGTCAGATAGAAAAATTAATTTTCAACCAAAAAATATGAAACGTATTTTCTACCAAATACATGAATTTTCAATCAAACAGTTGAATTTTAAACTAAAGACGATCAATTTTTAACGATAAATGGAATAGTTAAATATTCAATTAAACAAACTTTCTATGCAAAAAAAAAACGAATTTTGAACGAAAAAAGATGAATTTTCAGTGAAAAATTTAATACTTGAATTTTCAATTATAAACGATCAATTTTTAACAAAAAATAAAATAGTTGATTTTTTCAGTTGCAAAAATTATTGTAGAAAAAATAATTTTTGACAAAAAATTAAAAAGCAAATTTTCAACAAAATAGTTCAATCTTTAATCAATAAAATGAATTATTAACAAAGTAGTACAACTTTCAACCAGGTAGTTGAATTTTCAACAAAAAAGATGAATTCTCAACGAAAAATGTAATCGTTTATTTTGTAACTAAAAATAATCGATTTAGTTAAAATAACTGTCAATGATCATCAATTTTAATTTGAAATTGTTTGATTCCGTTCATAAAAGATCCTATTTTTTTAAGTTGATCGAAAATTCAACAGCTTTGTTCAAAATTAACATTTTGTTGAAAATTCGAATATTTTTTTTGAAAATTCGTCTTTTTAGTTTAAAAATTCATCTATTTTAGTTGAAATTTCATATTTTTTGCAAAAAATTCAATTTTTTGGTTGAAAATTATTTTTATTTGGTTGAAGATTCAACTATTTTGTTGAAAAAAGATCTGCTTGTCTGAAGCATTTTTTTGGTTAAAGATTCATTATTTTAATTGAAAATTAATCTCTTTGATTGAAAATTAGTTTTTTTTTAAATTCATCTCTTTAGTTGACAGTTTATATATTTTGTTGAAAATTGATATTTTTCTCATTGAAAATTCAACTACTTGGGTAAAAGTTGATCTACTTCATTTGGAATTTATATGTTTGGTTGAAGATTTACCCTTTTTGGTGAAATATTCAACTATTTTGTTCAAAAATTCCTTTTTTTTTTTAATTAGTTCTTTCACTGAAAATTTAACTTTTCCATTTTTGTTTGAAAATTGATCTTGTTCAGTTAATAATTCACCTATTTGGTCTAAAAGTAATGGATTTTGTTGAAAGTTCGTGCTTTTGATAAAAAATTCAAGTATTTTGTTGAACGTTTAATTATTGTGTTGAAAACCTTACTATTTTGTTATAAAATCGATTTTTTCTTCTTAAGCTTAATCTTTTTTAGTTGAAAATTCACCTCTTTGGTTGAAAATTTGACTAGTTTGTTGAAAATTGATCTTTTTCAGTTGATAAATCAACTATTTTGTTCAAAAGTCATGAATTTTGTTCGAAATTTGGTTAAAAACTCAACAATTTTCTTGAAAATTTGATTACTTTGTTGAAAATTCAAGTTTTTTATTAAACAGTCATCTTTTTGGTAAAAAATTTAACAGCTTTGTTCAAAATTCGTCTATTTGGACAGAAAATTCGTCCTTTTGGATGGAAAATTTTTTATAGTTAACAATTCAACTGTCTTCTAAGAAATATATTTATTAAGTTGAAAATGTGACGGTTTTAGGTTGAAGTTCCAGGGTGTCTACTCAAATCCTGGAAAAAAATTCCCTGACAATTCCAGGTTTTTTCCAGGTATAATTTTTCATAGCATGTAGCCATTCAAATATTTCGCATATTTTAAAACAATCGACTCGGATATGTATATAGTTTTGCGAATTTATTGTAAATAATGTTTTTTTTTCAGTTTCTAGGAATTCAATTAATATTACAAGATATTCTTAAATATTTTAGCGCGTTCGACTAATTAAATAATATTAAAAACATAATTAATGATTTCTTGATTTTTTCTCTTAAAGTCCATGAATTTGAATAATAATTCACATAAATTTTTATTTTATATACTTATACTTAAAATGCAGTGCATATTTTGGTAACTGAAAAAGATCAATTTTTAAACAAATAGCTGAATTTTGAACAAAAAAAGATCAGTTTTTAACAAAAATGAAAAAGTTAAATTTTCAGTAAATAACATGAATTTTCCATAAAAAAACAGACTTATTTAAAAAACAAATTTAATTTAATTTTCAACCAAGTAGTTTTATTTTCAAGCAAAAAGATAAATTTTCAACTAAAATGATGAATACTTAGCTGGAATGCTTGAATTTTAAACCAAGAAAATTAATTTCCTACCACAAAGACGATTTTTCAACAAAATACATGAATTTTCAACTGAAATGTTTAATCTTTAACTGAAATAGTTGGTTTTTTAACCAAAAAAATAAAAAAAATAATTTGCAACAAAAACAAAACTAATTTTCAACCACACTGTTACATTTTCAAACAAAGTGATGAATCTTCAACTGGAATAATTGAATTTTCAACCAAAAAGATTAATTTTCTACCAAAAACGCGATTTTTCGGAAAAATACATCAGTTCACAATTAAACAGTTGAATTTTCAACTAAAAAAGATCAATTTTCAAACGAATAGCTGACTATTGAACTAAAAAAGATCAGTTTTCAACCAAAAATGAAATAGTTAAATTTTCATTTAAAAAAAATTAGTTTTCCACACAAAAACAAATTCAATTTAACTTTCAACCAAATAGTTTTATTTTTAAGAAAAAATATAAATTTTCAACTAAAATGATGAATACTTAGCTGGAATACATGAATTGTAAACCAAGAAAATTAATTTTCTACGACAAAAACGATTTTTCAACAAAATACATAAATTTTCAACGGAAATGATCAATCTTTAACTGGAATAGTTGATTTTTTAACCAAAAAGAAGAATTTTCAAAAAAAGAAGATTAATTTTTACTAAATAAGACGAATTTTCAATAAAATACATGAATTTTCAATTGAAAAAATAAATTCTCCATCAACAATTGAATAGTTAAACTTTCACTTAAAAATTAATGTTTAACATTAAATTACAAACAACAAGATTAATTTTCAATCCATAAGATTAATTTCTACTGAAAAAGTGAAAATTGTCTAAAAAATAATAAATAATAAAATAATAATAGAATGAAAAAATAGTAAAAAAGATAATTTTTCAACTAAATATTGAATAGTAACATTTTCAATAACAAAAATAATTTTGAACAAGAAGAAAACAAACAAATTTTCTTCAAAATAGTTAAAGTTGCAACAGGAATAGTTAAATTTTCAGGACAAAAATTAATTTTCAGCCAAAGAAAAAACGAATTTTCAACAAAATAGCTCATTCTTCAACCAAGGAGATGAACTTTCAATTAAAATGATGAATCTTTGAAACAAAAAATTAATTTTTAACAAAAGGGTAACTCTCAACCATTTAATTAAATCTTCTTTCGGAAAATATGAACTCGGAACAAAAAATGTGGCAGCTGATATTTCAAACAGAAAAGATTACAATTTTCAATAAAAAATAATGGAATTCAACCAAAAAGATCGAATTTTCAACCAAATAGATGAATATAGTAATAGAGAGCTATACTTTTACAGATGAAGAATCATTTTCATTCAATTCAATACTGTAATTTTTAAAAAGGTAGGAAACCTCTTAAAAATTTCCCTGACTTCAAAAAAAATTCCCTGACATTTCCAGGTTTTTCCAGGTATATAAAAATTCCCTGACAATTCCAGGTTTTCCAGGTAGGGTAGACACCCTGAGTTCAATCTTTTTTTTTTTTTTTTAAATTCGACCATTTGGTTGAAAATTCATCTTTGTAGGTTGTAAATTTCATATTCTGGTTAAAAATTTTACTATTTGCTTGAAAATGTAACTACTTCGTTAAAAGTCATATTTTTTGTTTGAAAATTAAACTGCTTTGTTAAAAATTTGTCCTTTTGAATTCCTCATTCATTGCTTTTCGTTAAAAATTCTACTATTTAGTTAAAACCTTACTTATTTTGTTGAAAAATCCACTATTTGTTTGAAAAGTCATATTTTTTATTGAAAATTTATTTGATTATGGAATTGTGTTGTCACGCAAGTCAGAAAATTTGGAAAATAAAGATTTTCAGCCATCCTATTTACTTAATGGAATTTTATTATTAAATATTATTTGAAAAGAATTGAAAGGGGTGAATATAGAAATCCAAACCAAAACTGGAACAGTTCAATATTCAATAACAAAAATTAATTTGAAATTTGTAGGATATATTCTGTTTAAAAAATATTTTGTGAAGGAAAAATATAATAAGTATACTTTGTGTACAATATATTTTTATAGAAACAGCGGTTTCCCACAAAAAAACCTTCACGATAAACTAAAAAAAAAAGGGAAAAATCAAAACGTCATAAAACCGAAAAATATGTACAAAAGTATCAAATTAATACGAAATCTATAAAGCAATTAACTAAAATAAAGTAGAAGTGAATGAAATTCTACGTTTTAGAATAACTTATAAATTTTATATCTCATAAACATCCACAAATAGATACAAATTTTATATATAATTTGTATATAAAATTTCTATTTTCAATCCTAACCTCACTTTCTTGAAATACGCCGTATGGAACAAAATTCCTCACGAGATCGTTAAAATCCACATTTAAAAGCCAAATATGGAGTAAAATGTACGAAATTTTGTTTAGAAAAGATCTTCATTCCTGATAAAGGGAGACTTATTTTGACAGATAGGAAAGAATATTGACAGCTGCGGCCTGAATAGAAGAGCGATTCAAAAATTGAAATAAAACATGTAAAAATCGAACCTGGCCAAGAATTAATCCGATGGTGTATCCTGTGGGTTTTGCGAGGGAAATTATATAATCGAGGAGACCCTCCTCGGCGTAAACAGTTCTCCCCATTTTTTTTCCTTTTGAGAATTAAACCACGTTTCTGTTTTGACAGCGATCAACATAGATCAACAAATTGTATATTCTTGGACTCCATCAGCTGATCCGTTTTCCGACTCAGACTCCCGGATTTTCGGCTTCTGCGCATTTACATTGACCTTCAAAGCTTCAAAAGAAAATTTCATAAATTTCCTATACATTTTTTGCCTTTGTTTGTTTCTTTAATTTATCTTCATAATAATTCATCCGTTGACAATTTTTTGAACTTGTTTGTGTCAGGATGGTATGAAATTTTTCGATGATTTGTGCTTTTTTTCTTGAATGTTAGAAAAGTTTGAGGTTATGTTTTTTGTATGCGATTGGCGCGAAGTTTAAAAGCAACAAATACAGTACGACAAAAAGCAGTTTATTACTGCGCGTATTTAATTATAATACAATCCAACTTTTTTATATTAAAAAAAAATTCTTTTTCAAATATCTTGGTGGTCATTTGGTGGTGGTTTTCAATGTTTTGCGTGTGTTTTACTTAATATTTTACTTAATAGAATTGTAATATTAAATATTATTTTAAAAGAATTAAAATGAGTGAATATAGAAATCCAAACGAAAAATGGAACAGTTCAACATTCAAAAATAAAAATTTCAAAAATTCAACTTTTTATTGATATTGAATATGATATTATACACAAAATATACTTATTATATTTTTCCTTCACAAAATATTTTCTAAACTAAAATTTTTCTAAATTTTTCTAAAATTAAAAAAAAATATTTTTTTATTTAAATATTTAAATTTAAAATATTTAAATATTTTCTAAACTAAAATTTTCCTAATTTTTTCTAAAATATTATCTATTTACTATATATTTCTATATATCTGTTTTCTAAAAATTTTTTAAAATATTTTTTCATTTAAATATTAAAATTTAAAATATTTAAATATTTTCTAAACTAATTTTTTTAAAATTTTTTCTAAAATATTTTCTCTTTTCTACTATAGAAGACGGCTGTTTAACAAAATACTTGAATTTTCAAAAAAATAATCAAATTTTTAACAAAATAGTTGAATTTTCAACCCAAGAATATAAATTCCCAACAAAAAGTGTCATAGTTTATATTTAAATAAAAAAAAACATGAAATTTATAGTAAAAAAGTATTTTAAAACCAAAAAGATGAATTTTCAACAAATAAAGATTTTTCCCTAAAGAAAGAAAATTTTACCTAAATTGTTGAACCTTCAAGCCAAAAGACAAATTTTCTCTACAAAAATTGAATTTACAAACAAAAAATATGACTAGAGCAAAAAGTTATTTTTCCACGAAACTGATGCATTTTTACCCAACAAAAATGAAATTTTAAATCAAGAAAATTATTTTTTTCACCAAGAAAGTAGAATTTTCAACTGAGGATGATCAATCTTAAAAAAATGGAAAAGTTACATTCTCAGTTAAAAAATTAATCTTAAACCAAAAAGAAAAATACTATTCTACTAAATAGTTAAATTTTCAACCAAACATAAGCCTTCAATTAAAAAAAAAAATTACCCATGTAGTTTAACTTTTACCCAAGTCGTTGAATTTTCAACTTAAAAAAATTAATTTTCAACAAAATAGTTAAACTTTCAGCAGTTAAAAAAAACGGTTTCTTAACAAAGTGATTCAATCAAATCTTTCAAATAAAATAGTAGAATATTCAAGCAAAGAAGAATAGTTTTTAATCAAAAAGTTCCGTTTTCATTAAAAAAAAAAGAAGAAATTTCTACCAAATCGGATGAGTTCGTAAATCAAAGAGATAAATTAAAAAAAATAGTTGAATTTTCTGTTAAAAAACATCTGAGTTGACTTTTTAAGATCAAAATATGAATTTTTTAAAAAGAAAAAACAAGTTTCTACGAAAAAAATTGGATTTTTCATCCAAAAAGTAAACTTTTTCCAACCAAAAGGGACGAATTTTTAACGAAATTGTTGAATTCTCTACCCAACAGTTGAATTTTTATTCAAGAAAACTGAAATTTGTACTAAAACAGATGAATTTTTAATAATAAAAGGGACGACATTTTTTGAAAGTTGAACCTTCATCCAGAAAAGCTTTTAGTTCATTTCTTAACATTATAATATGAATTTTAAACAAAAAGTAAATTTTCTACGAAATAGTTAAATTTCCAACAAAAAAGTAGAATTTTCAACCAAAAGCATGACTTTTTAATAAAATATTTTTATTTTCAACCAAAAAGTAAATTTTCTACAAAATAGTTAAATTTTCAACCAAAAAGTATGACTTTTCAACAAAATTGTAAAACAGACGAATTAAAAAAAATTTTGTTAAAATTGTTAAATTTTCATCCAAATAAGGTTTAAGTTCACTTTCCAAAACTAAAATGAGAATTGTAAACTATAAGTTGAATTTCTGCTGAATAGTTGAATTTTTGACCAAAAAGTATGACTTTTGAACAAGATTGTCAAAATTTCAACCAAACAATTGCATTGAACGGAAAAAATGAAAATTCTAATAAAACAGGTGAATTTTTAAATCAAAAAGACAATTTTTCAAGAAAAGAGTTGAATTTTCATCCAAAAGGAGGTCAATAGACTTTTCGACAAAAAAATACAAATTTTAATCAAGAAGTAAATTTTGTAAGAAATAGTTGAATTTTCAACAAGACAGTTACATTTATCTCAAAGAAAAATGAAAATTCTACTAAAGCAGGCGAATTTTTGAATCAAAAAGACAATTTTTCAAGAAAAGAGTTGAATTTTCATCCAAAAGGATTTCAATAAACTTTTCAACCAAAAAATACCAATTTTAAACAAAAAGTAAAATTTTCTAGGAAATAGTTGAATTTTCATCAAAGCTGTTGCATTTTTCTCCAAGAAAAATTTTAATTCTACTAAAACAGGTGAATTTTTGAATCAAAAAGACAATTTTTCAAGAAAAGAGTTGAATTTTCATCCAAATGGATTTCAATAGAATTTTTAACAAAAAAATACAAATTTTGAAGAAAAAGTAAATTTTCTAGGAAATAGTTGAATTTTCAACAAAACAGTTGTATTCATCTCCAAGAAAAATGAAAATTCGACTGAAACAGGTCAATTTTTAAATCAAAAAGACAAATTTTCAAAAAAGTGTTGAATTTTCATCCAAAAGGATTTCAATCAACTTTTCAACCAAAAAATACAAATTTTAAACAAAAAGTAAATTTTCTAGTAAATAGTTGAATTTTCAACAAAACTGTTGCATTTTTCTCCAAGAAAAATGAAAATTCTACTAGAACAGGCGGATTTTTAAATAAAAAGATCCATTTTTCAAGAAAAGAGTTGAATTTTCATCCAAAATGATTTCAATAGACTTTTCAACAAAAAAATACAAATTTTAAACAAAAAGAAAATTTTCTAGGAAATAGTTGAATTTTTAACAAGACAGTTTTGCATTTATCTCAAAGAAAAATAAAAATTCTACTAAAACAGGTGAATTTTAAAATCAAGTAGACAAATTTTCAAAAAAAGAGTTGAATTTTCATCCAAAAGGATTTCAATAGACTTTTCTACCGAAAAATACAAATTTTAAACACAAAGTAAATTTTCTAGGAAATAGTTGAATTTTCAACAAAACAGTTGCATTTTTGTCCAAGAAAGATGCAATATTTTTACTAAAAAAAAGTGAACTTTTAAATCAAAAAGACAAGTTTTCAGAAAAAATATTTTTCATCCAAAAAAGATTTCAATTGACTTATCAGCAACAAAATATGAATTTTAGACAGGAGGTTAATATTATACAAAAAAAGTTGAATTTTTAACCCAAAAAGACGATTTTTAACAGAACAGTTAAATTTGCAAAAAAATTATGTATTTTTAAGAAAATTGTTAAATTTTCAATTTATTATCAACTTTTCCATTTTAAACAAAAAGTAAATTTTCTACCAAATAGTTAAATTTTCTACCAAATAGTTAAATTTTCAACCAAACAGTAGAATTTTCAACCAAAAGTATAACTTTTTAATAAAATAGTTTTATTTTCAACCAAACAGTTGCATTTTCATCTAAGAAAGATGAAATTTCTCTCAAAACAGATGCATTTTTAATTCAAAATAAAAAACAAATTACAAAAATAGTTGAACTTTCATTCAGAAAATATTTCAGTTCTATTTTCAACGCCAAAATATGAAATTTAACCAAAAAGGGAATTTTCTACAGAACAGTTGAATTTTTAACAGAAAAGCAGAATTTTAAATTAAAAAGTACGACTTATCAACAAAATTGTTGAATTTTAATCCGAAGATAATTCCAGTTCACTTTCCAACACCAAAATGAGAATTGTAAACTATAAGTTAATCTTCTGCTAAATAGTCGAATTTTTAACCAAATCGTTGCATTGTCCAAGAAAAATGAAAATTCTGCTAAAGAAAGATGAACTTTTAAATTAAATAAACTAAATCAGAAAAAATATTTTTCATCCAAAAAAGATTTCAGTTGACTTATCAGCCACAAAAAAAGCAAAAAAAAAAAAACAACTAAAACGACAACGTTTTATTATTGCTCGTATTTCATTACACCCAACTCTCGGTTTAGGAACTCGCGGTTTAGGAATTACTAGAATTACTGACCCATGCGCCTAGGAAGGGACGCAGTGCACGAGTATTCAGTACACTTTTTAACCAACAAGAATTTCCTTTTCCACAAAAACTGCGAGAAAGGAAAATATTCATCTCAAAAATATGAGTGGTTGGGGTGCATTATTTTGCAATATCTGAATAAGCATTACCCAGACCGAGGTATAGAAAGAAATATAATATAGAGTTGATATAATAGTGTGGAACATGATGCAGAAAAATCCACATTTTGGACAAAATGAAGTGCGAAGCACGAGATACATGGTGAGAATGTGTTCGTTACGGCCGAAGGAGTTTTAACAAAAGAGAATTCACAATCACCAAATTACAGTTGTCGATGCTTTGACCTTTCATTTTGAAAGGTCTGTGCACAAATGTCTGCGGCAGGAAGATTTTTTCATATTAAATTATCTTAAGAACTTAAAACAGGTATAAAAGCTCTTCTATGGCTTTTTAAATTATAAATAGTTACGGAGTACATATCAAAGTTTTGAAGCTTGAAGGTGAGCAAAAATAAAAATATAAAATAAAATGTTTTGTGTAATTTGAAGTCTTCAAACACAGGAAAATGAATAAGTTATTCGTGACATCTGTAGAATATCTAGATGTTGTGTAAATCTTATACCTGTTCAAAAATAGTCTCAACTAATCTTTTGAAATAAACCTCCAGAACCAACTAAATTAGGCTAGATGACAATTCCGCCCTGGGACCAGCGAACGGTTCCCCCACTACGCGGCTTCCCCTCACTCAGCCGAACTGCTGCCGCCGAGCCTGGTCAGCGGGAGTCCTTTGTGCCTAATGAGGACTAAAATGCTGAATATAACATTTTTTCAAATTAGCACTTGGTAATTGATAAATATTATATTCGAAATCTGTTAATTAAAACGATTCCAACGATATGTTACTTGAATTAAAAAATTGAAAATTAGAGAAGAAATGTTCAAGTTTATGTGAAATTTTATAAAAAGATTTTTCAGTATTTTTATCAAATCCACAGCAGTAGCTTTAATTTATTCGTTGGCTGAAATTTGGCCACATTTAAAAACTTATTAACGAACATCATAAATTTAGTTTATTTCTCAAACAGTGGCATTTCTCAAAATTATCCTCTAATAATTTTGCTCTCTCTCTCTCTCTCTCTCTCTCTCTCTCTCATTTTTTCACTGCTTAACCAATTTGTTTATGGACGTTAATTAAAAATACTATTTTTATAAATAAAAGCAGAATGTAAAGGATTTTTGTGGAGCCAATCTCAAAAGTCTCGTTTTTAAAATCTAACTATAGAAATTTTGAACATTACCAAAACACTAAATTGTATTTGCCTGAATGTCGAAATAAATTTTTAAACTGAATTCGGCCGATTTTCAAAATAATTATTCTTCGTTTCAAAAATTTCCAAACCTAATTTTAAAACCAAAGAAAAAGGAATTTTCAAAAAAGGTGTTGAATTTTTAACCAAGGAAGATTTTGCAGTCAATAAAGCAAAAAAATCTCAGCCAAAATGTTAAATTTTCAATCCAAAAAGACGAATTTCTGCAAAACAGTTCAGTTTTCAAACCAAAGATATGGATTCTGAACAAAAAAATTTTATTTTCAATACAAAAATATGAATTTTCAACTGAAAAAGATCAATTATCAAGCAAAAATTGAATTGAAATTGAAACATTTGCATTTGAAAAATTTATTTTTAACTAAATAAAAACAAATTTTCTTAAACAAACAGTTGAATTTTCAAACGAAAAAATTAATTTTCTGCCCCCAAAAGATTAATTTGTAAAAAAATACATGAATTATCACAAAGCTATTTAAAATTAAGGAATTTTCAACCAAAGAAATGAATTTTCAACCAAACATGGATAACTGAATTTATGGTCAAAAATAATTAATTTTCAAAAAACAAAAAAAAAAAGATGATTTGCATTGAAAACTGAAAAAATGCTTAGTGAATGATTAATTTGGAAAGAATTCGATTAAGTTTAAGGTATATTTAGAAGTTTTGAGAAAATCTAAACTTGATTTAAAACTGGAAAAGATTCCGAAAAATAAAAAACTAAATTTAGATTTTCGAAGATTTCAAAATAAAATTTTGAAGCTTTTTAAGGTTCTTTAAAGGTTTTGAGAAAATAGAAAAATTTCTTAACTTTGCTGGAATAATTTACAATGAACTTTTATTTTTGAAAATTATTTTAAGAGAATATTCAAGAGGATTAAAGATATTTTTGAATAATAAATAACAATTTAACAATTAATAATTTGAAAAAGAATCGAGTAAGGTTAAAATGTATCTAGATGTTTTGAAAAGATTTCTAGGAAAAGTAAAGATGAATTTGATTTTTTTTTTTCAATTTGAAATTTGAAGATTCCTGGAGAAATTTTGTATGACTTTCTAAAACAAATTTCTAAGCGAATATTGAAAACGATTTTAGAACAAATTTCGATGTATAAATTAATATTTAAAAATTTGTTCATAAAATTTCACATAAACGTGAACATTTCTTCTTTAATTTGTAATTTTTTAATTCAAATAATATATCGTTGGAATCGCTCTAATTAGCATATTTCGAATATTTTCATTATCAATTACCAAGTGCTAAATTGAGAAAATGTTGTATTCCGCATTTTAGTCCTCATTAGGTACAAAGGACTCCCGCTGACCAGGCTCGGCGGCAGCAGTTCGGCTGAGTGAGGGGAAGTCGTGTAGTGGGGGAACCGTTCGCAGGTACCCAGGATGAAATTGACCATCGCCCCCAAATTAACAGAGTACTGAATCATAGAATGAGAAATGGGCGTCAAACTTAAACTGTATGTGAATCATCTTATTGTCCTCATCTTGAACAACTACTACCTGACAGAAATTCGTAAGTCGATCATAAATTGGGCCAAAGGTCCTCATTGTAAAAACTATGCTAGAGTCTAGACGATAATTGCGAAAATCCTGAATTGTATTAATTTTCCCAGGTCACCTGAAGAGTAGAGGGCGATGGTCAATTCCCCCACTACACGGCTTTCCATCACTCAGCCGAACTGCTGCCGCCGAGCCTGGTCAGCGGGAGTCCTTTGTGCCTAATGAGGTAATGAGGACTAGTATGCAGAATATAACATTATTTCAATTTAGCACTTGGTAATTGATAATTATAATATTTGAAATCTGCTAATTATAACAATTCCAACGATATGTTATTTAAATTAAAAAATTGAAAATCTAAGAAGAAATGTTCAAGTTTATGTGAAATTTTATGAACAAATTTTTCAGTATTCTGATCAAATCCACTGCAGTAGCTTTAAGTTATTGATTGGCTGAAATTTCGCCACATTTGAAAAACTATTAACGAACATCATAAATTTAGTTTATTTCTCAAACAATCACATTCCTAAAAATTATTCCTGAATAATTTTGCACTCCCATTCCAAAATAATAAGTAGTCTCATCCCTAGCTCAATTTGGAAACTCATTAACAAACATCATACATTTTTTTACTGCTTAAACAATTTGTTTATGAAAGTTAATTGAAAATACTATTTTAAAATATAAAAAGCATGATATGGAGACAATTGAAAAAATGTTGCTTTTTAAATCTAACTTTAAAAATTTTGAACAGAGACCGAAACGGAAAATTGCATTTGCTTAAGTGTCGAGAAAAGTTAAAAACTGAATTCGGTAAATTTGGAAAATAATTATTCTTTCTTTCAAAAATAAATGCGCTTGATATTACTGTCTCTAGACGTTTTGCGTTTTACTACCGGCACTTCTTTTTTATTTTTATTAACTTAAGCCTCAACCAAAACAGACTAATTTTTAAACCAAAAAAAGGAATTTTTGTCAAAAGAGTTGAATTTTTTCAACAAGAAAGATTTTTCAGTCCATAAAGAAAAAAAGTCGGACCCAAAATGTTTAATAATTCAACACTGAAGAATCAATCGAAAAATGTATACATTTTTAAAATTATATAATTTTAGGCAATTTTAAGCTAGAAACATTGATGTATACATCGAAATTTGTTCTTAAATCGGTTTTAATATTCGCTTAAAAATTTGTTTTAAAAAATCATGAAAAAATTTTCCAGGAATCTGATGCAAATTTTGTTATTCATTATTTTGAAACCAATTTTTCCTAAAATTTTTTGAAAATCCGGCCAAATATAAAAATGGCTTTGAAACATTCCAGATTCTTTTTTGAAAATTTGTTAAAATATATTAAAACATTCATTTTTAGCTTTCCTAAGAATTGCAAAAAATTTATTCTATTGAAACCTTTCAAAATGCTTAGAAAGCTTTAAAATGTTGTGTTCAGAATCTTCAAAAATTTATATTTTGAAATCTTTTCAAGCTTCAAATTATTCTGGAATCTTTTTAAAATTTCTAAATATATCTTGAACTTACTCGAATTTTTTCCAAATTATTAATTCACTAAACATTTTTTTAATTTAATTTTCAATTTACTTACCTTCAAATTAAATTAAAAAACTTTACTTCAAACTTAATTTTAAGCCTAATTTAACATTAAATTTTGAGCTCAACTTAAAATTTAATTTTAAATATAATTGTCAATTTACTTTTAGAGTTAATTTTGAATTTACTTTTGAATTAAATTCAAAGCAATAATTTTCAATTTAATTTTAACTTTAATTTTGAATTTATTTATTATGTATCATTTAAATTTGAATATTCACTTTATTTTTAACTTTAAATGACTTTCAGTAATGTGTAACCTAAATTAATTTATTCATTTGAGATTTTATATCGTATTAGTCTGTCTGTTGTTTTCCATTTTGAATACTGATCCATTTTGAAGATTCACAATGAAGAATTCTTCAATTTTAACGATTTCTAATTGAAAATTCTTCATTTAAAAAATGTTATAATTAGTTGCAGTACAGAATTAGATAACTCATATTTTTGGCGAAAATAAGTTTTTTGCAAAGAAAGTCTTTGAAAATCAAATACATGTTGCGTTCACTTTTTTTTTAAACCTTTTTCTGACCACATTCCTCTTCCTAAAAATATTTAAATACAGTAAAATGATAAAATACTTTTTTCAAAGAAAAAGCACCTAAATAAAACTATTTGCCAGTTGTTTCAGCATTAAATTAAAAATTCGAACTTAAAATCTCTATTTTCCTCGACGGGCCACTTTGATAAGTTGTTGTTTTATTTAATTTTTTCCCTTCGATCAGAAACGATATTTCTTAAAATTAGTATCGTTTACTTATTAAAAAAAACTTCTTAACTTAAACTTTTTATATTTTTTGTATTTTGTTGAAAATTATTTTTTGTTGATTTGAAGATTCATGATTTTAGTTGAAAATTCACTTTAATTATTATATTTCTGTGTGGAAAATTTACATTTTTGATAGAAATATAATCATTTTCGTTAAAAAATTGTCTGTTTAGTAGAAATTTTAACTATTCGATTTTTTGTTAAGAATTAATTTCTTTCATTGAAAAAGACTGTTTAGTTTGAAATTCATTTTTTTTGTTGATAGAAAATTCGTTTTTTGAATTGAAAAATACACTATTTGGTCAAAATTTCATATTTTTGGCTGAAAATTCATCATTGTGATTAAAAAATCATTTTTTTGGGTGAAAAGTCGTTTCTTTTTAGTTGAAAATTAATTAATTTTGGCGAAAACTCGTTTTTTTTTAAATTTACTTTTCTAACTGCAAATTGGAATATGTATTATATTTCTGATTTGTAAATTCATCATTTTTAGTTTAATATTGAATTATTTTGTTGAGAATCCATTTTTTTTTGTTGAAAATTGATTGTTTTAACTGAAAATTTATTTCTTCTGTGTTTGGTTAGAAAATCGTTTTTTTGTTATCAACAAAAAATATATTTTCCTGAAAATTCTTTTTTTTTTT
>CAKNXH010051757.1:0-12424 GCA_932178445.1 Andricus quercusramuli | reverse complement strand
AAATCTTGAAAAATCTTCAGAATCTGCCATTTTTTAAATTTTCTTTTTCTTAATTCTTCTTCTTCATCTTGACTTTCCTTTTTCTAAATTCTTCTTCTTAATACCTAATTATTTATCTTCAACAATTTTTTTAGTTCGAAATTTGGTATAGGCTTAAAAGTTGTCAGCCCCTCAACATATTATGAATCCAAAAAACTTCTTCTTCTTCTTCTTCTTCTTCTTCTAAAGTCTTCCTCTTCCTTATTTTTTTATTCTTCTTCTTCAATTTTTTTCTTAACTCTTTTTTTCTTCTTTTTAATTGCTAATCCATCTTCTTCCTTATTCCTATTAACTCTTCTAAATTCTTCTCCATTCTTCCTAATTCTCCTTTATTCTCTCTAGTTCGCCTTCTTAATATATCTTTTCAAATCTTCTGCCTAATTCTTCGGAATTTTGTTTGTTAATTCTTCTTCTTTTCAATTCTTCTTAATTACTAATGATTTCTATTCAAATATTTCTAAAATTGAAAATCATGGATTTTGGAAACCAATTTTTTCCAGCAACCCTCAAAGCTAAAAACGAATCTATCTTCTTCTTAACTCTTCTTTGTTCTCCTTCAAGTCTTATTATTTCTCTTTTTAATTTTTCTCTGAATTATCATTCGACTTCTTCTTATTCTTAATTTCTTCCTCTTCTTAATTCTTCTTCTCCCAAATTCTTCTATATTCTTCTACACATTCTTCCTAATTCTCCATCTTAATTATTTTTGTTAATTCTTTTTCTTATTTCTCTTCTTTAATTCTTCTTCATTACTTTTCTTAATCCTTCGTTTTAATTCTCCATCTTTTTCATTTCTAATTATTTCCATTCAAATATTTCTAAAATTATTAATTATAGGTGGATTATAATAGTTCTAGACTCTAAAGAAACTTTATATTAATTTTAACGAGAATTATTGAGAATTCTATAATTGTTGAGAAGCTCTGTACATTTAAATTAATTAATAATTGTATGGAAATGGTTAGTTAGGAGACGAGTTCGTTTTTATCCTTTAGGACCTAAAGGATAAAAACGCACTCGTCTCCTTTAATCTTCTTCTTTCCTTACCTTTAATTCTTCTTCTTCATTGTTAATTCTAATTCTTTTTCTTAATTGTTAATCCTTCTTCTTAATTCCTCTTTTGCTTCTTAATTATTATTTTTCTTTTCAATTCTTTTTCTAAATTCTTATTCATTATTATGAGTTCTTCTCAATTCTCCTTCCTAATACTTCTTCTTAACTTCTGTGCCTAATTCTTCCTAAATATTGTTGTTAATTCTTCGTCTTGATTTTTTTAAAAATCTTTTTTCTTAATTCTTCTTGATTCTTTTTGTTAATTTTGTCTGAATCCTTCCTAATTTTTTTTCTTGATTCTTATGTAATTGTCAATTATTTGTATCCTAACATTTCTAAAATTTGATGTTTGGTGCACACTGAAAAGACGAGTTTTTATTGAAAAATTAATATTAACGAGAATTGTTTAGAATTCCATAGTTGTTGATAAATTATTCTTCCATCTGAAGAATATTTTCAAATTGAATGTGGATTTGAACTGGATTTTTCTGGATAAGAAGACCTGGAAAAACCTGGACAAGTCATAGCATTTGGGAACCAGTCTGTAGCAACCCTGAAGGATGAAAAAGTTTAGAGGAAGAGGAAAGAAACATTTAGAATTGAATAAGAAAATATTTGTATATGTTTGGACATGGGCAATCGAATGGAATAGACATAGCAATTGGTGTGGCGAGTGTGAAGAATGTGGCGAGTGTGAAGAGTGTAGCGAGTGTGAAGAGTGGAATGGCAAGAATGTCTGTCATAAGTGGTGGGCTAAGTTGAGGATAAAAAAGCGTTCTATATGCGAGTACGGCTGAAACGGTCTCTTCGATAACAATCGTATCTAGAGAGCCCGAGCGTACCGGGCAAGGTCTTTTGTTATGTATAAAATATTATTTTGCCAGGCGGGCATTCATTCGGTAGGAGCTTTCCTTGAAAGGCGAGCGCTAAGATTAAGGACGACCTGACGGTAGGATAATTATTAAGAAAGGAAAAATTCTGAAGGCGAGTCTCGCGAGACAAAGGATCGGCTCGGCTTTTTTCCTCTTATTTTTATTTGCGTTATTCTTCTCCCCCGGCAGAAGACTCGAGAGAGATTCTGGATCTTTCTTTCATGCCGTAATTTATAAATGCCATTAATTGCTGGTAAACATTAGAAGCCGGTGGTTTGAGGAGCTCGCGCTTCCTTCCTTCTGTCTTTTAATCCCTTCTGCCCTATCCCCTATCCCCTCTTCCTTCTACCTCCAGGACCATCCCCCCGCGATTCGGTGTTTTCTCATCATTCAAGTAAATGAAGAAAAAATAAAAGTTCCTGGCTGAAACGGGAAGTCTTTTTTCGATACCCGGCCTCACCCTTTCGTTAGCCCTTGTGGCGAGTCTTTGTAAATAAAGGGGATAATTATAAGCAACCACTAATTAGAGCAAGAATTTAGAAGAAGAAGGAAGTAGAAGAATTAAGAATTAAAACCCAGGAAGAAGAATCAAGAAGAAGGATTAAGAAGAAGAATAAGGAAGATGAATGAAGGAGAAGAATCAAGAATCAACAAGAAAAAAAATAATTGAGAAGGAGAGGAAGAATTAACAATTCACAACTAAGAAGAATTTTTGAGAATTAATAAGAATCAGGAAGGTTAATTATCGAGAACAAATGTTAAGATGAATCAAGAAGAGGAATTGAAAAAGAATTGAAAAAAATGAAGAAGTATTTAGAAGAACTTAGAAGAACTAAGAACAAGAATTAAGAAGAATTAAGAAGAAAAATATCAATAAAACGAATTAAGAAGAATTGCAAGGAGTTAGCAAAATGAATAGAAATTAAGGAGAATAAATTGAGAATGAGAAGAGGAGGATTAAGAAAAAGAAGAATTGAGAATTGAGAAGAAGCGCTAGGAATTAATAGAAAGAGAGGAATTAAGAAACATGATTAAGAAGAAGAATTTAGAAGAATTGAAAAGAATTTGAAAGAATTTAGAAACATTCAGAATAATTAGGAAGAAGAATTGAAAATTAAGAACAAGAATTAAGGAATAGAAAAATTAACAATTAACAATCAATAAGAATAATTAAAAATACAAAACAATTACGAATAGGAATTAGGTAATAGAATTCAGAAAAATATATAGGAGAATTAATTGTAAGAATAATAATGGAGAAGAGGAATTAGGAAAAGAAAGTTGATACAAATTAAAAAGAAGAATGAAGAATTAACAGAAGAAGAGGGGTCAAGAAAATAATTAGGAAGAAGAATATTAAGAAAAAGAATTAAGAAGAATTTATAATTGAGAAGAGGGATTAAGAAGAATTAAGAAGAATTTAGAGGAATTCAGAAGAATGAATAAGAATTAGGTAGAAGAAGAATTGAAAATTAGGAAGAAGAACAAGAAGATAGAAAATTAAGAACATAAATTAAGAAGAACAATTAAAAAGAATTATGAAGAAGACTTAAGAAGAAAGGGAAGTATTCAGAATAATTAAAGAAAAGAATTTAAAATTAGAAACAAGAAATAAAAAAAGATGATTTGACAATTAACAATTAATAAGAAGAATTGATAATCAAATAGTCAGAAGAATAATTACGAAGAGGGGTTATGGAAAAGTATCAACAATAAGAATTTCTAAGGATGTAAAAGAATTTTCAAGAATTAATAGGAAGAAGAATTAATAAAAAGAAGAATGAGGAAAGAAGAAGAACTAGGAAGAAGAATTAAGAATAAAAAATTCAGTGAATTACGAAAAGGAACTAAGAAAAAAAAATTCAGAAGTAAAATAAGAAGAAGAATTAAGAAGAAGTCAGAAGAGTTAATAAAAAGAAAAATAATGAATAAGAATAATAGAATAATAAGAAATAATAGAAAAAGTGAGATTACAAAAAATAATGGAGAAGATGAGTGTTAAAGAAAAGAATTAAGAACAAGAATTTGGGATAATATAGAAGAATAAATAGGGAGAAGAATTAAGAAGAGGAATAAAAAAAATCAAGGAGAATCAATAATAATTCAGTAGAATTAATAAGGATTGAGAATTAATAGAATTAATAGGAATTAATAGAGGAAGAATATTGAAAAAATAATTAAGAAGAATTACAAAGAATTTACAAAAATAAATAAGAAGAGGCATTAAGAAGAGGGATCAAAAAGAATTAAAAAGAATTAAGAATTAGGAAGGAGAATTAGAAATTAGGCAGAATTGAGGGGAATTGATAAGAATTAGGAAGAAGAATAAAAATCTAAGCAGAAGAATTAAGAAGAACTGAGAAAAAGTAAGAAGAACCAGAAGATAAAAAATTGAGAACAAAAATTAAAAATAATTAAGCTGAAGCATAATTAAGAAGAGGAAATAAGAAGAAAAAGGAGGATAAGAAGGAGCAGAACAAAATTAAGAACAAAAAAAAAGAATTACGAAGAAAAATTAAGAAGAGGATTAGGAATAATTTAGAAGAATTGAGAAAAAGAAAAAGAATTACGAAGAATTAGAAGAAGATGAAGAATGAAGAATGAATAATTAAGAACTAAGAAAAAATAACAAGAAGCACATGAAGATAGAGAATCAGGAACAAAAATTAAGGAAAAGAGTCAGGGAGAATGAAGAGGAGCAATTAAGAAGAATTAGGAAGAAAAATTAAGAAAAATCCAGAATAATTCAGGATAATTAGAAGAACTTACAAGAATTAAGAAAAATGAGGAATTGATAGAAGAAGAATATTAAGAAAATGATAAAGAAGAATGAAAAAGAAAAATTTAGGAGAATTGATAATAATAATAATTAAAGCGGGGAATGAAAAAGAAGAATTTAGAAAAATAAATAAGAAGAGAAATTAAGAAGATGCTTCAAGAAGAATCAAGAAGAATTAAGTTTAATTTAGAAGAATTAATTAGAATTAGGAAGAATTTAAAAGAATCAATTGGATTTAGGAAGAAGAATTAAGAAGAACTGAGAAAAAGTAAGAACCCAAGAAGAACCGGAAGATAAAGAATCTAGAACAAAAATTAAGAAGAATAATCAGGAAGAATTGAAAGGAGGAATTGAGAAGAATTGAGTAGAAGAATTAAGAAAAATCAAGAATATCGAAGAATAATTAGAGGAACTAATAGGAATTAACAGAAATGAGGAATTAATAGTCCTGTCCCATCGAATCCTATCATTCTGCTCTCCTCTCCTCCACTCTACCTTTTATTACTCTTCTCCCTTCCCAAAATTTCCCGTCACATCACCTTCCCTTCCTTATCGCCCACTTCTAATCCCTACTTCCTCTCATTTTTCATACTCATTCTCTCCCCCTAGTACCTCTTCTTTACACTGCATCTTATCCCCTTCCGTCCTACTACTTCGCCCTACTTCATCTTCCTTCCAACTTCTTCATCCCTATCTCGCCTTCCCTCTTCATACTTCAGCTCTAAACCTAGTGCTTCTGTCCCAACTGCTCCGATCTCTTCATTCCCCTACTTTCCTTCATTCTCTTGACTTCCTTTCCCCTTCTCTGTTTTTCCGCCCCACCCTTACTTCTCATACTTATGATACCCTAAGTCTCCTCTTCCATTTCCCTTCCCTCGCTTTCTTTCCGGGAAAAATTGTACGATGCATGAACGAACAAGAATACTTCACAAACTTTTCCTTTAATCAGCACCCCTTCCTTTCGCACCCCCAATTCTTATAACTACCTCCACTTTCCTGCTCCTCACCACTCCTTTCCCTCCTCCTACTTTCCCTTCTTTTCCATGCATTTCATCTCCTCCTATACATTCTCCTCTTATCCAGGCATTCCCTCTCCTCCTCGACTTCTTCTCCTTTACTCAACATCACCTCCTTCTACTTAGTTCTACTTCCTCCCCATCCCTACTCATCTCTTATCCCATATCTCCCTCTCCTCTCTTATTCTTCCTTCCTCTTCTCCCTCCTTCTATCTCCCTCTCGTATCTCATTACTTCACCTCGCCTCATCAATAATTGAGAATGATGAAAAGGAAAATTCAGAAGAATTGACAAGAATAATAATAATTAAAACGGGGAATCAAGAAGAAGAAGAATTTAAAAAAATAAATAAGAAGAGGGATCAAGAAGGATCAAGAAGAATTAAGAATAATTTAGAAAAATCAATAAGAATTAATAATTAGGAAGAATTTAAAAATATTAATAAGATTTAGGAAGAAGAAGATTCAAAATTTAGGAAGAATAATTAACAAGAACGAAGAGAAAGCAAGAAGGACTAGGAGATGAAGAATTAAAAACAAAAATTAAGAAGAAGAATTAAGCAGAAATGCGAGGAGGAATTAAGAAAAAGAATTGAGCAGAAGAATAATTAAGAAGAGGAATTAAGAAGAAAACAGAGGGGGAGGAGGAGAAGAAGAAGGAGAAGAAGGAAAAGAATTAGGAACAAGAAGAAGATAAGGAATTACAAACAAAAATTAAGAAGAGGATTAGGAATGGTTTAGAATAATGAAGAAGAAAAATCACGAAGAATTAGAAGAAGAAGAATGAACAATTAAAAATAACGAATAACAAGAATCAAAAGAATATATAGAATTGAAAACAAAAATTATGAAGAATGAGGGAGAATTAGGAGGGGGAATTAAGAAGAATGATGAAAAATAGTAATAAAAAATATGTGTTATTTAAGAGAATTATGAAGAGTTAAGAAGGAGAAAAATACAGAAGAATTAACAAGAAAAATAATCAAGAATTGAAAATAAGGAAGAAGATATAAAAAAGGGATAATTAGGAAGAAGAATTGGGAAGAGGAATTGAAAAAGAAAGAGTTAAGAAGAATTAAGATGAATTTAGAAAAATTAATAAGACTAAAGAAGAAGAATTGAGAAGAATGAAGGAGCAGAAGAATTAAAAGTTAAGAAAAGGAATTAAACATTAATTATTAAGGAGAGGAATTGAGGCAAATAAGGAAGAATTCAGAAGAATTAAGAATGAAGAACAATTGAAGAAATAAGAATTTTTCCACAAACAGTGTAAATTAAATGTGACTCATCTCTCACAAAATGTAATGGATGGGAAAGAAAATGAAGAAAAGATCATTTTTCATAAACAGATTAACGAATTTTGAAGAAAAAAAATGTTGATGTAATTCGTAAATACCATTAATTGCTCGTAAACATTAAAATCCGATGGTTGGAGGAGCTCGCGCTTTCTTCCTTCTGTCTTTTAATCCCTTCTCCCTCCAAGTTCATCCCTCGGTTTGGTGTTTTCTCATCATTGAAATAAATGAAGAAAAAATAAAAGTTGCTGGGTAATGGGAATTCTTTTTTTCGACACCCGACCTCACCCTTTCTTTCGCCGTTGTGTTGTGACGAGGCTTTGTAAATAAAGGGGATAATTAAGCAACCACTAATTATGGGATAAAACTCAGATCTTGCCTCGAGACGCTATATTTTCGCGATTCTTTACTGTGGTTTTCATAAAGATTTCAAAGTTATTATCGAAGTCGTTAACTTACTCCAGACAAAGGATAAAGAATTGTCATATTCCATTGTTTTCTCAGACAAAGATTTAAAATATTTTTGTTCTACCTCTTGATTATTATTCGGGACAACATTATTGGTATTCCGTGGCAGCAGAAAGGAGGAAAAATTAAAATTAAAATCAGAAAGAAAACTCAAGAATGAGAAGGATGATTAATACAAAGAATTGAGAAAAGCAATCATAAGAATTTAAAAAGAAGGAAGAAGATTTCGGAAGAAAATGGTTGATTTAAAGCCACAACTAATTGGTAGGAATGTGGGAAAAAGAAGGGAAAGAGGAAAAACAAAAATTTAGTAGAATTAAGAAGAAGAATGGAGAAAAGGAATAATAAGAATATCGGAAGAAGAAAGACGAGAATTAAAAAAAGGAAGGAAAATTAAGAGAAGAATTAGGAAGAAGATTCATAAGAATTTAAGAAGAAAAAAGAAGTAGAATTTAAAAGAAAATGATTGATTGAAATCCGGAAAAATTGGTCGGAATGTAAAAAGATGAAGAAGAGAAAGAAGAATTAAGGAGAATTTTGAAGAATTAAGACTTAATAAGAAGAAAAATTAAAAAGGCGAATAACAAGAATTTGAGGAAAAGACAAAAAAAGAATTATGAAAATGAAGGAGAATTAATGAAGAGACTTCGAATCTGAATCATAAGAATTCAGAAAGAACAATTGAGGAGAGAAAAAGAAGAAGAATAAGAGCATAAGAGGGGAAAAAAAAGAATTAGGAAGAAAAATTAAAAAGAAGAATCATAAGAATTTCAGAAGAATAAAGACAAAGAATCAAGAAGTAAATGATTGATTAAAATTCGCAAAAAGTTGGGAAAGCATGTAAAAAAATGAGAAGAAGATTGTTGAGAATAAAAAAAAAATAAAAAGAAAAAAAAAGAATTAGAAAAAATCGTACAAATTTAAGAAGAAGAAGAATTAAGAATTGAAATGGAAAAATTAAGAGGGATAATAAGAATTACAGAAGAAGAATTAAGAAGAAGGAGAATTAATAACAAGAATTAAGGATAAGAATCATAACAATTTAAAAAGAAAACATTTGAATTAAGAAGAAAATAATTGACTGAAATTCGCAGAAAATTGGGAAGGTATGTCAAAAAAGTCAAGAAGTAAAAGCAGAATTATTAAGTAGAAGAATAATTAAAACGAGGAATTAGGAAGAATTAAGAACAACTACTTACAAAAATCAAGAAGAAGAATTAGGAATTAATAGAAGAAGAATAGTAAGAAAATAATTAAGAAGAATTAAAAGGAAGAATTTAGAAGAATTATTCAAAGGAATAATAAATAAGACGAGAAATCAAGAAGAAGAATTAGGAAGTATTAATAGAAATTGAGAAGAAGAATTCAGAAAACAATAAGAAGAGGAATAAAGAAAAGGGATCGGAAAAAACTAGCGGAATTCAGAAGATGAATTACAAATTAAAAAGAAGAATTCAGAAGAATTAATAGGAAGAAAGATAATTAAGATGAGGAATTGAGAAGAAAAAGGAGGAGAAGAAGAAGAAAAAGAAGATAAAGAATTACGAAAAAAAATTAGGTAAAGGATTAGAAATAATTTAGAAGAATGATTAAAAAGAAAAAGAATTATAAATTGAAGGAAAGAATAATGAAGAAGAGCGAAGAGAAAATAATAAGAAGCATAAGAAGATAGAGAATTCATAACAATATTAAAAAAAGGAATTAAAAAGAATTAGGAAGAATTTAGAAGAAAAATTAAGACAAATTAGGAATAATTTTAGAGAATTGAAAAGAATTGAAGAGAATTAAAAAGAAAAATTAAGAAGAAGAATTGAGAAGAATTGTGAAGAGGAATTAAGAAAAAGAATTGAGCGGAAGAATAGTTAAGAAGAGGAATTAAGAAGAAATCGGAGGAGGAGGAGAAGGATGAGGAGAAGAAGGGAAAGAATTATGAACAAGAAGATAAGGAATTACAAACAAAAATTAGAAAGAGAAAAAAGAATTAGGAAAAATTTAGAAAAGTTGAGAAGAATGATAATTTAAATTTGAGAAGAATTACAAGAGTTTAAGAAGAATAAAGATGAAGAATTAAGAAGAAAATGATTGATTTATATTCGCGAAAAATTTGGAAGGCATGTAAAAAGATGAGAAAAAGATTGATGAGAATTTAGATAAATTAAGAAAAAGAAAAAAAAAGAATTAGGAAAAATCGTAGCAATTTTAGAAGTCGAAAAAAGAAGAATGGAGAAGAATTAGGGAGCAGAAAAATTAAGAATGACAGAATCATTAGAATTTAGGGGAAAAAGTAAGAATTAAAAAGACAAAAATTGATTGACATCCGCAAAAAATTGGGAAGGAGGGTACAAAAAGTGAAGAAGAAAAAGAAGAATTAATAAGAAGAAGAATACTTAGGACGAGGAATTAAGAAGAATTAAGAACAACTACTTACAAAATTCAAGAAGAAGAATATCAAGAAGATAATTAAGAAGAATTAAAAGAAAGAATTTAGAAGAATTAGTAAGAAGAATAATAATTAAGATAAGGAATTAAGAAGAAAAAGTAGGAGAAAAGGAAGAAAAAGGATTAAGAAAAAGAATAAGATAAAGAAGAAATAAAGAATTACGAACAAGAATTAGATAAATCATCAGGAATGATTTAGGAGAGTCACTAATAAGAAGAATAATTATAAATAAAGGGGAAGAATAAAAGAAAATTAAGAAGAAGAATGATCAAGAATAGAAAATCAAGAAGAAAAAATGAAAAGAGGAAAAAGAAAAACCGTAGGAATTTAAGAAAAAGGAAGAAGAAGAATGAAGAAAAATGAAGAATTAAGAAAAAGAAAAATCAAGAAGAAGAATAAGAAGAATAAGAAAAATCACAGAAGAAGAAAGAAGAAGGATGAAGAATGGAGGAGAAGAAGAATTATTAAAAAGAATTAAGGAAAAAAATCAGAAGAATTTAGAAAAAAGAAAGAAGAATTAAGACGAAAATAATTGACTGAAAGTCGAAAAAAAAAATTGGGAAGGAATGTAAAAATATAAAGAAGAAAAAGAAGAATTATGACAAATTTAAACAAATCAAGAAGAAGAAAGAAGTTAATGGCAAGAAAGTATTCCTTGAACATTCCTTAGGAAGTCACTAAACTTTGATTTACAGAAAGTTAATAACAAATACTTTTTTCCCATTCTTACAAAAATTAAGCTTTTCTCACTTAAAATCCCATGCTGATTTTAAAATACCGAGGGACGGGTTAATGTTGGCTGATTTGAAAAAAATTAAAGAGGGATTTTTTTTTCTGTAAAACGAAAAATTTGAGGGGGTTGCTCGGGGACCACAAAGCATTCACGATCGCATCACCTGAAATTATAAATTGCACAAAGGCAGCTCGATTTAACAGTTAAATGGGTTGAAAACGCGCGTAGGATTATTTGATTATTTTGCATTGGAACACCAGGAAAGCGAAGCGTCCAGTCTGTTCTGCCCACGCCACGCAGAGAAAGGAGTTTACTCTTGTTGGTCGATAAGAAAAAGTTACGAGTGACCCAGTGAGACTCATGGGAAATGCTCTATTGCCTGTAAATACCCCACCTATCTTCCAAACCCGACACTAATTAAAACACTCTATCTGCTCTTTACACATTAGTGTCATCCAAAAAACTACTATTTTTTCCTTGAATAACACCCTTATAAAGTGTTTTTTTTCTTCCACTATCACTTCTTTCTCTCTCTTATCTCCTTTTCTATCATATTCTGACCTCTACTCTCCCTTTTATTACTCTTCTCCCTTCTCGAAATTTCCCGTCACATCACC
Organism: Andricus quercusramuli; assembly: GCA_932178445.1. Classification (NCBI taxonomy): domain Eukaryota; kingdom Metazoa; phylum Arthropoda; class Insecta; order Hymenoptera; family Cynipidae; genus Andricus; species Andricus quercusramuli. The sequence continues at coordinate 1,113 of CAKNXH010051757.1, read as the reverse complement.
TTCCCTTCCTTATCACCCACCTCTAATCCCCACTTCCTTTTATTTTCCATACTCACCCTCCTCCCCTAGTTCCTCTCCTCTACCCCACATCCTATTTCCTTCCATCCTAGTACCTTGCCCTACTTCATCTCCCTTCCAACTTCTTCATCCCTATCTCACCTTCCCTCTTCATACTTCAACACCCCTGACCTAGTGATTCTGTCCTAACTTCTCCGACCTCTCCATTCCCCTACTTCCCTTCATTCTCTTTACTTCCTTTCCATTTCTCTGTTTCCCGCCCCACCCTTATTTCTCATATTTACGGTACCCTAATTCTCTTCTCCCATTTCCCTTCCCTCGCTTCCTTTCCGGGAAAAATAGTACGATGGATGAACGAAAAAGAATACTTCACATACTTTTCCTGGAATCAGCACCTTTTCCTCCCACATCCCCACTTCTCATAACTACTTCCACTTATCTGCTCCTCACCACTCCTTTTCCTCCCCCTACTTTCCCAGGTTTCCCTGCTTCTTGTCACCTCCTATACTTCTTCCTCTTGTGCAGGTATACTCCCTCCTTCTCGACATCCTCTCCTTTAGCCAACATCCCCTCCTTATAGTTAGTTCTACTTCGTCTCCATCTCTACTCATCTCTTATCCCATATCTCCCTCTCCCCTCTTACTCTTCCTTCCTTCTACCTCCCTCTCGTATCTCCATACTTCACCTTACCTCATCAACTCGTTCTCTTCTAACTTCCCCTATCTCTCTCTTCTGTCTCACACCCCATCTCCTTCACTGCTTTTCTGTCCCTTTCAAACTTCCCCTATTCACATTGCCCTCCTTCCCAATCCCCACTTCTCATACCTACTTTTCCTCCCCTGCTTCCAGTCCCTCTAGTTCGCCTACTTTCCGTGCCCTCACAGATTTCTTCTTTTCCATACATATCCTCTATCTACTTCCTTTCCTTTACTCAACATCGCCTCCTCGTACTTCTCCCTACTTTTTCTCTATCTCTACTTATCCTACCTTCCTTTCCTTTACTCAAACTCGCCTCCTCGTACTTCTCCCTACTTTTCTTCATCCCTATTTATCCTACCTTCCTTTCCTTCACTCAACATCGCCTCCTCGTACTTC
>CAKNXH010051753.1:3411-19477 GCA_932178445.1 Andricus quercusramuli | reverse complement strand
AATCTCAAATCAACCTTTTTGTACTTCATCTCAGTAAAATTGCTATTATTCTAATAAGCTTTAATTAATTTATATTCAAATCTTATTAATTCATTTCTATGGACCGCAGTTATTCTCATCCCAGTTTTTTAATTTACATTAAAATCTAAAACGAGGAACCATCTTTATTTAATAAAATATAAGGTAAGTTATGTTGATTAGGACGTAACATTATATTGGGCATCTCAACACTGTGATTCGCAAGTCAGCACAAGGAGCGAAACAATCTCACAGCATTCTACAGTCTAGCCGCAAGTTACTAATCGTACGGAAAAAGTGGTCTAGAACCGGCCCTACCTATCTACTGTAATCCATTCCGATTGACTAAAAAACTATTACTGATCTGAGAACATAGATTATTTTCAGGGCCGAATTTAGGGTTGTGAGGGCCCCAGGGTCGGTTAGAGTGTGGGGGCCCTTAAGTGGTGACCAGGGACTGGCTTCTAAAAAAAAAAGAAAAAGGTCATCGAAGTAGGAGCCGATGGAGAAGCGTGTGCATCGAAAATTTGCAATTGTTTCCGCATTGGTGGGGGCCCCTAATTGGTGGGGGCCATGGCCCCGCTGGCCCCTGTACTAAATGCGGCCCTGATTATTTTAGAGAATAAATTTTTTGTTTTGACAAATTGCACCGGAAAATTCGAAAATCACGCAAAGATGTCATTGTACGTCGTTGCGACCGCCTGATTCGTTTTTGGATGTATTTGCGTCCCCGCGGGTTGCGCCTATTTGCGACCAGACGCAAACTGGTACTTGTACCATTTAGCGTCCACGTGATAATGAATCGTTCGGTCGCAAATAGGGACATAATTTGTAGGACCCTATTTGCGTCCGCTCTTCAAAGGTTATGATGGACTCGAATTATTCCGATAAAACTTACGTCACTTTATAGGTTGTACCGCAGAAAAAACAGTGCATATCGAAAGAGAAATATTTTTCACATCACTTACGACAATTTTTAGCATAAATACACTCACAGCTCAATTATTTCGAATATTTCAAACATACGGACGCACGCATGTACATCAAAATGTTGTTGCACTAGTTAGCGACTATTGTGTGAAATAAATAATTCACTGACCATTTGTGTGATGGAATCAGATTTCCGAATAGCTTATTGATCTGGATTGTACACTACACTTGACTTACCTGGTAATTACACCGAAAAAACGATATTCTAATATTAAGAGTGTCATATTGTTAGAAATATTCTTAATGAAGTAAGCGAAATTCTTAATATAAGAGGAAATTCGCCTTGCCCTGTTCAATCATTTCTTTTATTGTTTTGTGCGACGTGCTTTTCGATCAGTTTTTGGAATTCGTAATAAGTGAGAAGCTCGAAGAAACGCAAATAATTCTAAGGATAAATCGCGTGCGCACATCCATCTCCTTCACTTTACAGAAAATGTTAGAGTGAGAAAGGTCTGATGTCACATTGAGGTTGAATACCGGCGTGCCACACCGAGACATAACCTCTCTACATTATTTATTCGTGGACGTGTGACATCAAACTTTTCTCACTTTGACGTTCTCTGCGAAGAGAAAGAGATAGAGTTAGGGATGTGCACATGCGATTCATCCTCAGAGTTGTTTGCATTTCTTCGAGCTTGTTACTTATTATACAATTACTGCGACAGATTTCGGATGCAACTATTCTTAAACTTAGTGGGAAATTATTAAAATTAGAATCTCGTTTTTTCAGTGTATTTCTCCGGATCCGCAAAAATGACAGCCCGTTTCACAGTCCACTCTACTAAGTATTTTCTCTCTGCGCACTGGTAAACACAAATGGCCGCTGATGACGATCGCTGATGAAACACACGGCCCGATCGGAGCCAGATCTGGCGCCCGGTCTGGTTGCCCGATCGGTACCCGACCTGGCCCCGAACAATTTCCTGTTGAAAGCCATTTTTGAATAATTTCTTATAATTTTGTTTAGAATAATAATTTTCAACCAGAAAAAAGAATGACGTGAACTATATTTCTTATTTACGTATCAAATATTAAAAGAAATACAAATTCAAACTCAATACACTTGTCAGTCTTTTTGAATTCGTTCTTTTTCGTTTCCGCCCCAGTCCTTGACATTTCCAATGATTGTGCTAATGTGCGACAATGCTTCTTCCGCAGTAATAGTGTACTTTGTACAAGCAACCTCTGAAAATAAGTTATTATAATAGATTAGTCTGTATATAAAATCAAGATAATTTTCAGTTAAGTCTCAATTATACAAAAGAATAAATTTCTACCTAATAAGCATTTGCTAAAGAAAAAATCTTTGAAAAGTTCTTTGCCTTCAACTCTTTTCACCGCAGTGAACATCAGTAATAAATCTCTTGCAAATATCTTCTTTGCAATAATGTTTAAAGATTTTCTAATTCCATTGTCTTTGCTCATTGACAAATCGAGACTACTCTTCTGTAGAAATAAAAATTTGAATTGAATATGCAATTGAATGTAAGAAATATTAATATAGAAAAGTGAAAGAAATTCTTATATAATAAAAATCTTACAAAACGATGACAGCATTCTTCATTCGTCTGTAGCTTTTCATTAAGATCTTTGAAGTAGTTAAAATTATTCAACAGAAATTTGATGCTGTATTCTTCTTCAAAACTCTTTTTTCCAATGTAGCTGCAACTCTTATCAATTTAAAATCATAATTTGTATCGCCTTCTGATTTTCAGCTATTTCTCGTACTTCCGTTCGTAACAATTTGATTTCCTATGAATTAAAAGAAAACAGAAAAATAATTGTATGAGAGTAGAAAAAAAGTACACATTAGATTAAATTTACTATAATCAAAAATTATCGTGGAAATTAAGAAATAAAATGAAATTAGAAAGTGATTCTGCTTTTTGTTTAGGGGCCGTACTTGAATCACGTAACAGATTATGGGTCCTTTCCAAGCCCCCCCCCTTCCCCTGTAATAAACCGTGATAAAATATTTCTAGCCCCCCCCCCCCCCTTTTAGTGTACGTAATTCATGGTTTCCAGAAATAATAAGATATGGGACTAATGGCAATTTTTGTATATAAGATAATACTTGGCAGGGTGAAAATTCATTTTAAAAATTCTCTGATTTTTTCTTGCCCAATTTTTTATTTTCCCTAATCATTAACATTAAAATACCAGCATTTTATTCTGGTAATATTTTTAAATCAAGTTATTTCATAAACCTAATAAAACCATATTTCAGATGCAAATTTATTATTTTAAACAAACAAAAAAATGACTTACCTACCATATAACATGATTTTTTGACAAAATACTTGCATTTTGAACAAAATGTTTGAATTTTCATCAAAATAATAAAATTTTTAAGAAAATACTGGAATTTTCAACAAAATAATTGAGTTGTCAACAAAATCATTGTATTTTCAACCTAAAAACATGAATTTTCAACTAAAAAGTGTAATAGTTGATATTTCAACCAAGAAATATGAAATTTCGTTTAAAAGATGAATTTTAAAAGCGCAAAGATGAATTTTTAACAAATAAAGATGTTTCAGTAATGAAGAAAATTTTTTACCTAAATTGTTCAACCTTCAAGCCAAAAGACGAGTTTTCTATGTAAAAATTGAATTTTCAATCGGAAAAGATGAATTTTCAGCAAAGAAAAAAAAATATATATATATCAAGAAAGTAGTTCAGCTTGTACCCACGCAGTTACATTTTCAGTTAAAAAATATCAATTTTCAACAAAATAGTTCAACTTTCAACCAAAGAGATGAATTTTTAACTAAAAATAAGGAGATTTCAAAAAAACGTGATTTCTCAACAAAGTCGTTTAACCAAAAATTCAAAATAAAATGGTTGAATCCTCAAGCAAACAAGATTACTTCTCAAACAAGCGGTGGCATTTTTATCAAAGAAAGATGAAATTTTCACTAAAATAGATGAATTTTGAAATAAAAAAGACAAATTTGAAAAAGATAGAATTTTCATCGAAAAAAAATTTTAATTTGACTTTCCAACATTTATATTTGAGATTTTGAAATGAGAAGTGAATTTTCTTCGAAGATACTTGAATTTTCCACAAAACAGTTGAAGTTTTAACCAAAAATAATGACTTTTTAACAGAATTATTCAAACTTCAACCAAATAGATGCATTTTTATCCAAGAAGAATGAAATTTCTACTGAAACAGATGAATTTTCAAATCAAAAAATCAAATGCGAATAAAAATTGAATTCTCATCGAGAAAAAGGTTTGAGTTTTACTGTTCAACATTATAATATGATTTTTAAACAAAAAGTCAATTTTCTACGAAGATACTGATTTCTTAAACGAAAAAGACAAATTTTTAACAAAACAGTTGAATTTTTAAAGAAAAAGGATCACTTTTTAACAATAATATTAAATCTTCAATCAAATAGTTGCATTTTTATCCAAGAAAAATGAAGTTTCTACTAAAACAGGTGAATTTTTCAATCAAATTCCAAAAAAAATTTAATTTTCATCCAAAAAAGATTTTAGTTTGACTACCCAACATTGAAATATGTGTTTTGCACAAGAAGTTAATTTTCTACGAAGATACTTGATTTTTGAACCCAAAAAGACGAATTTTTAACAAAACAGTTGAATTTTTAACCGAAAAGTATTACTTCTTAAATTTAACTTTAAATTATCAAAAAAGATGAAATTTCTACTAAAACAGATGAATTTTTAAATCGAGTAAACCAATTTTCAAAAAAATAGTTGAATTTTCATCCAAGAAAGATTTTAGTTGACTTTTCAACAACAAAATATGAATTTTAAACAACAAGTAAATTTTCCATGAAATACTTGAATTTTCAACCAAAAAGAATGACTTTTTAACAAAACTGTTAAATTTTTCCCTGAATAATTGATCATTTTCCCTGACCATCAATAATTATATACCAAAATTTCAAACTTGTAACATTTTTAACCTATAATCTTTTATAAACGAAATAGAAGAATTTCAAATTAAAATTGAAATATTTCAAATTTATTCTGCTTAACAGTTATTTAAATTTCTAGACATTCTCTGACTTTTGCAAGATTTTTTTCCCAAATCCCTGACTGTTTCCTGGCTTCTATACAATTACTATGAGTAATTTTTTTCATTCGCAAATTTCCAAAAATTACGTACATGAACGAGCGAGGCGGCGCGCCCCCCCCCCCTCCGTAACAAATCGTAACAACATCTCTCGACCCCTCCCTACTCCTTGAGCTGATACGTAATTTAAATACGGTCCCTTTCTTCTCATTTGTTTCTGTGTTTCAAAACTATCATTTGGACTCATACCCGAAGCTGCGGGAACGTTCTTGTTTTGACTGCTGCTTGGTTTCGATCCTCTTTCTGTCTTTTAAGTTTTTGATTTTAAGCTTGGCGACATATTTTCATTGATTATTGATGTGATACTAACGCTAGATCTTCTGTTGTGACCTGCAATATGGAAAAGAAGCTTACACCATAAACAAAGTATTTAATTTCAGAAAATATTTGTATGAAAGAAACTTAGAGAGGTAAAGAAATTTACCGTAGTCAGTTTCAATATCATAATTGATCTTAGAAGATAGATTTTCGGAAACTGTAAATAAAATTAAGTGTGTGTAAATTCTCACGTAATAAACATTATAGAGAAACTAAAATATTGATCACTATATACGTTAAAGAAATTCTCAAGAAGAAAAAAAGTAAAATAACCTAGAACAGCCAGAGGATCAGGTACTGATCGCCAGTTTTTCCCAACATTTATTTTTTATTCTTCAGCATAATCTCCTTGTAGGGTGACACACTTTTCCCAACGTTCTGGCCATTTCTTCAAACCCTCTAAAAAAAATGACTGGTCAAACTCGTTCAAATAGGCTTCTGTCTCGACGATGATCTCCTTGTTTAAGCTGAATTTTCTTCCTGCAAGCCACGTTTTCATGTTGGGAAATAGCAAACAGTCGCAAGGAAACAGGTCGGACGAATACGGAGGAAGCAGCAGCAATTCGTAGCGCAGTTCATGCAATTTGGCCGCGTCCATTCCGGTTGAGTGAGCTGGTGCGTTAACGATGGTGGAAGAGCAAGTTTCTTTGCCAAATGGGGCCGCGTTTCTTTTAATTTTTCATCTAATCGGTTCAATAATTCACTGTAGTACTGCCCCGTGATCGTGGGTCTTGTTCCCAAAAAAATCTATCAAAAAATCTATCGAACCGACGGGACCATCTTTGCCTTCTTCGGAGTAGATTCGCCTGGAAAAATCCATTGTTTTGATTGTCGCTTGGTCTTTGGCGTGTAGTAATGGATCCAGGTTTCATCAGCGGTGATGGTTCGATTCAAAAACTCCTGCGGATTTCGCTAAAAGAGTTCTAAACACTGCTTCGAAGTTGACAGCCATATCCACTTATATCGAAAAACACCAAACATGTTTAATACAAATGGATCTTAAGTCAAAACTAACCCATGATAAATCTGAACTTTTGTATGACGTCGTTTGAAAGATAATGGTACACGATGGTAAGGCCAACTTTCCTCAGCAACGTCATCTGTCTTCAAACACGGGTACTTATTGATCCACCCTCGTATTTGCAATTTTAGCACTTTTTTCTTCTGTATTGAGGTCAGGATTAGAAGTATAGGCTAATTCCTGAAATTTCATTATGTTCAGCCGCTCCGCGCCTTATTCGTATGTACCTGTTGAAAAAATAAAAAATAAATAAATTCAAATATAAACTTCACACGAAAACAATTATTTGAAAATGGTATAAGAAAAATGAATTATATGAAGTACAGGAGTTTAGTACGTTTCTACATTTGGCATGTTTGTAGACGTTAATAATCAAAGAGTTTAAAAATTTTTATATACCTCTGATACTGTTTTTAACTTACTTGCATGACCAACGATTTTAACGATGTATTCGGGCCAATCTTCAGGCGTAGGTGCTTCTTTTTTAATCAAATCATATAGAATCGCATTGCTTTCATCATCATAAGGTTCCGGCATATACTTAGTTACAAATTTGCTCTTTGAATTATCATATCTTATCCACCTTAATAAAGTGATATCCACGCATCGTGTTATCGGTTGTCTACCCGGACGAATAAAATTTACCAGTTGAAATGGTTTTGTAGTCAAAACTAGATTCGCCATGTCAAATATCGAACTCTACAAAAGAAAGTTTACCATTCCTTTATGAATTGATAAAATAACTTCGAATTTCTAAGTACATTATTTAAATACTGATTTGATTGACCATAAGAAAGTTTTGCAATTAGTGAAAAAAAATTCTTCTATACACCCTCGAATTTACGTAGGGGAGACCAGATCAGGTAATTAAGGGCATGAATTTGGAATCTTACAATTTCACAAAAAATACGTAGAATTCAGATATTCAAATGTTAATCGTATTTTGAGTTCTATTTTGGGAAAGCTATGATAAATGTGATATTAACCATGTTTAAAAAATCCTCGTGTTGCTTTCGGGCGAGGAAAACACAAGGAAATCCGCGAGAATTTTCAAATTCCTCGAGGATTAATTATTTGACTCGCGGATTTCCTTAAGGAATTCAAAAGTTCTCGCGGATTTCCTCAATACATGACACTGTAAAAACGAATATAATAAGTTATAATATGTCTGCATACATAACCTACGTGAAGAGTGTTTTTGCGGTTGTCCTCACTGCGAATAGCGACAGTCGATATGAGCGAATCGATATGAACATAACTGCGCGGTAAATTCAAATGTATATCAATAAAAACTTGATGTGATTATTACCTCGATTATAATAGTGTGTCAATATTTTTTACATTATTAATAAAAGTTCAATTCCTAAACAGTAATTTCGTTACATTATTGGAAAATGAATAATGATGAATAAGTTTTTCGACCAAATAATGAGAACCCACTTTGAAAATTTAGTTTTTATTAAAACTGTAATGTGTTTCATGTGTAAAATGAAAGATTCAATTTCGAATGTATTAGTGCTATTAACACACAGCTTCTGTCAGTTTTCTCAGATCTAAAAATGAAGATTTTTTTTAATTCGACACGGAAGTGCGATGAATATAATGTTTATTCATTTAATAGCGTATTATAGACCAATTTTTTTCATTAAATTAAAATTAAATTTAATCTAAATAATTACAAATAAATTCGCATCATTATTCTTTGAAAGCGGCAAAGAACAACAATTCTAAGAAGTAAGCTATGTATCAAACTCACATTCCAATAATTCACCTAGATAAAGGGCCGTACTCAAATTACGTAACTGATTATAGGCCCTCTCTGAGACCCCTCCCCTCCCTCTTGTAACACCCTGAAAAAAAATATGCCCCCCCCCCCCCCCATTACTGTACATAATTTTTATTTTCCGAAAATGTTTTGCTAGTTACTGCTAGTAGAATTAGGCAAGGTATCCGAGAACTTCATTTTCAAAATTCCCTGATTTTTCCTTGACTAATTTTTCATTTTCCTTGGTCATTATTATTCAAATACCAGCATTTTAATCATGAAAAACTTTTAACATAGAATCTTCTATAAACGGAATAAAACAGTATTTCAGATACAGATTTAAAATTTTCAAATTTATTAATTTCTAATATACAAAACAATTGTAGATGCAGTAAATCCAAAACTGTTTTTCCTTTCTTCGACCGTTTTAATTTTCAAGAAGTATTTCAGCTGATTTCAGCAAATATGTTCGATCTTACGGTCAATTATAATTGATTATTATTATAATTGATTATAATTGACCGTAAGACCGAACATATTTGCTGAAATCAGCTGAAATACTTCTTTATTAATTTATTTTAATCAAAAAATTTTTTTTCTACTATAAAAGATGGCTTTTTAAATACTTAAATTTTCAACGAAATAATACAATTTTTAACCTAATAGTTGAATTTTCAACCTAAAAAGATAAATTCCCAACAAACAGTGTCATAGTTTATATTTGAATAAAAAAGATGAAATTTGAAAAAAAAAATTTTAAACCAAAAAGACGAATTTTCAACAAATAAAGATTTTTCACTAAAGAAAAAAAATGTTATCTATATTGTCGAACCTTCAAGCCAAAAGACGAATTCCCTCTACAGAAATTGAATTTTCAAAAAAAATGACTTCAGCAAAAAATTATTTTTTCATGAAACTGATTCATTTTTACCTAAAAAAATGAAATTTCAAACAAAGAAAAATATTTTTTTTATGAAAAAAGGAGACTTTTCAACCAAAGCAGATGAATTTTAAAATCAAAAAGATAAATTAAAAAATAGTTAAATTTTATATTAAAAAAGATTTTAGTTGGGTTTTTACGATCGATATATGAATTTTTAACTAAGAAATAAGTTTCTACGAAAAAAATTAAATTTTTAATCCAAAAAGACGAATTTTTACACAAAAAGGATGACTTTTTAACCAAGTTGTTGAATTCTCTACCCAATAGTACATTTTTATCCAAGAAAGATATAATTTCAGCTAAAGAAGGTGAATTTTTCAACCAAAAAGACAAGTTTTCAAAAAAAGAGATGGATTTTCATCCAAAAGGATTTCAATTGAATTTTCAACAGAAAAATACGAATTTCAGACAAAAAGTAAGTTTCCTAGGAAATAGGTGTATTTTCAACAAAAAAGTTGCATTTTTAACAAGAAAGATGAAATATTTCTACTAAAAACAGATGAAATTTTCAATCAAAAAGACAAATATTCAGAAAAAAAATTTTTTATCAAAAAGAGATTTCAGTTAACTTATCAGCAACAAAATACGAATTTTAAACAAAAGGTTAATGCTATACAAAAAAGTTGAATTTTTCACTCAAAATGACAAATTTTCAACAAAACAGTTAAATTTGAAGAAAAATATGTCTTTTTAAGAAAATTGTTGAATTTTCAACCAAATATTAAAATTCATAGCTAAAAAGACAATCTTCAGGAGAAAGTTTTTGCGACTTTGCAAAAATTACGTACATGAGTGAAGGACCCCTTCCCCCCTTCCGTAACAAATCGTCACAAAATGTCTCGACCCCCCCCCCCCTCCTTTGAGCTGTTACGTAATTTAAATACGGTCCCTAAACAGAAACATCAGTTTCCTACACATTCGATAACTAGATATAAATTGAATAGATTTAATTTTCAAAACATATTCAAAATTAATCTTACACTAACTCTAATGCAGTCGTTGTAACTTGTCACTCTATTAATGATGCAGGAGTGGCATACAGTACACTCTCATCGGAACTTCTTCTTGCAGATTCATTTGTAACTTTATCATCTTACATTTAACTTATTTAACATTGAAAGTTGACAACTCATTATTACCTTTTTTTCGCAACTGCCACATGTATAATTCCTTGGAGTCCGTTGGATACATAAATAGAGACCGTAAGATACCCAAACGATGCCCTGAATTTCCACGCCTTGTAGTTTTTGCGTCATTTTCTTTATTTCAAAAGGCTATTTGCTTTTAAGTAGAACAAAATTGTTAGGAAACTTGGTCGTTAAGGTGCATTCCTTATACTTAAGCTTCAATACCTTTGATTCAATACACTTCAAAATTTGAACTTTATAAGGCATTTGCGGCTTTGGACGATCTAGTTTATTTAATTCGTGTAATCTGCGACATATTAATGCTAAAGGACGGTTCGCAGATCACATAAGGCTGGTCAATTTTCCAAGAAAGTTCTCAAAAGTAAAGGCACAAATTCGACTGAAGTTGCACCCCATGGCTAAAACATCATCAGCAACTTGAATAGTGCTGTGCATATTCAAAACTAACATTTTTGAATACAAGCCACGCAAGCCTAAGACAAAATTTCGTAAATATATTTTTGCATGCTGCTGATATTTTTTACTTAGCTCGTCGCATGAATCAAATTCTCGAAGCTGTGTGCAAAAGTAAAACATTCTTAAAGCGATTTGTATCAAGAATATTTAGTAATGTTACAGGACCGCGGTACAGTAAAATAAACCTCAATTCTGTTCCTTTCCACTTCTTGAGTGATATAAAATGACCTTTTTTTCCACTGAAATTCGCAAGGAATACATTTACGGAGCAGGAGCAGTCTTCTAGTAACTTTCATCTTTAATCGTTGACCAACCTTAACACGTCCTGGAAGGACAAACCAACTCATTAATAGACGTTTCATGACTCCTTCGCAGAATAAATGCATGAAATCCTGCACAAACTTGAAAATCATAGTTAATGAATGGTCTGATTTGTAAAAGTGGTGACACGCGATTATGGTGACGCGGTTGCGAACGTCTTCTGAAGGATTCGTCTCTCCTTTGTGGACAATTTACAAGAGGAAACTGAGTCACCCGATCTTCTTTCAGGCCTTTTATTTCACACCTTTCACAGGCATAAAAACCTGTATGACCTTTCGTTCCCTTGATAAAATTTCTCGCTGGCGTATCGTAAATGAAGCAGTGTATACGAACATTAAATCGTTGGTTCATAATTGTAACACCATTAGCCTGTAATTTATTGGCTTCTACAATAAAGTCGCCTAAGTAATTATCGAGACTAGCCGGTTTGGAATTTCCGGAATATATAAGGACGGTAAATGGCTTGTACATGTCAGGTTGATAATGCACTCTTCCTGACATGACCCAAAAACCTTTTTCGCCAGATTTAGTTAATGAAATTCCATCAGCGTTGAATTGTACAAATATAGTTGTCTTCGTGTTCCCGTTGAGATAAATGCACACTTGAAGACCCTTTTCAATTCCGAAATACACATACTCTCCAATCGATCCATCAGAGTCCTGCATTTCTTTAATGTCGTATACCGCTGAGGATGTTCTCAAAAACGTTTTAGCTGATTTTCGCAGCTGAGGTAGTAGTCTTCGACGTAAAATTTTAAGCATTTCATCAATAGTCTTCTGATGCATCCCTTTGGTTACAGCCAAAACCCGCAGCTGTCTCATTTCATCAGGTTCATCTTCAAGAAATTCTACCACGTCATCAATGTATTCTTCTTTTGAGTCCGTTAAATCAGAATTTGACTCTTCTGAATTCGCTGAATCAAAATTTGGTTCGCTTGAATCTAATGATGTGTTATTATCCTCGGAACCTAGGAATGCAATTTCTTGTATTATTATATTGTTCTTTTTTCGAACATGCGTGCTTATAATTATTAGTTAAGAGCGTTGGGTCAAAGTTCTAGCCTAAAAATGAGATCTGTAGCGTAATTGACTTTTTAAATAGAAAGATGCACACAGAGCGAAAAAATGTATAATTTTAATACTTTTTCATAACATGAAGAGGTTGCATTTTGAGGTTAGATTCAGAATTCCTCATTTTAAGGAAAAATCATTCACATTAAAATTTTTTTCGCACTATAGACGAATTTATATTTTTAACAGAAGTGCACTCAAAATGAGGAAATCGAATTTTGAGGTTAGAACTTCGTTCCAAAACCCTTAATCAATCTGTATAAAAATACGTTGTGAATTATCTACTTCCTAGGCAAAAAATAAATGTGCTTCCACTAGTAATTATAAAATAAAAAGATTTAATTGTGAGGTTAGATCTTATAAGGAATTCTTACTTGAATCTACGTTGACATTTGGATCCTGAATATTATCTGAATCCTCGTGAGTCCCCCATGATCCATCAGTTCATCACTATCCTCGACTTCATCAATAATAATTCCATCTTCTAAGATTCCTGGAACTTGCATTTCGGGATCCGTTCCACTTTCTTCTTCATCTGTATCATTATCTACATAATTTTCAAGATATAATCAATAACTTCGGTTGAAATGTATAAACATTTTTTATTTGTGTAACTTTAATGCAAATTCAACATATCTTGAAAATATACAACTTATAATAACTTTTCAAATAAATTTCAAGTTTGAGGTTAGCTTCAGATTCAAGATAAATATTTAACACGATTTAACGATCTACTTACCCTCGTTCACCTCACGAAAATTGTCTAAAGCAGCTAACACCCGATGCTTTCGAACTCGTGGTGTACTAGGCTTTGGCATATTGTTTATTTCATTATACACTTCAACTCAGAGAATCAACATGAACTTTATCAACAATAATACTTCATTTGACAGCAAGGCAGTTTCCCTAAATTGTAACTAGGTGGCGTTGCAATACTTGTACCGGTCTGGCTCGACGAGCGGATCTGTGTACAACCCGAACATGGATCTTCCCTCCGGTCGGCTATCTTCGCCACATTTCGGCTCATTTCGGAAGCTTCGTTCGCACATGGGCTCTCACAGTCGAGTTGTGTTTATTTGAATCCAAACATGGAAGAATGTCAAGCCCGTGCTGTTACTTTTTCAAATAAACGTAGCTTAATTCGAGATCTTAAAAATGTGCACAATATTATACCATAGACGAGAAAGAAAAAATGTGAATGTGAAATGTGCGAGAAGCTGTTTTATACTCGTAAAACTTCAATGAAACATATCAAATTGTTTCATTCATCGAAAGAAGAATCTGTATCTCGATCTTCAAATCTGTTTTCAAAGTCAGTAGAGAGTAAATAATTATTTTCTTTTTAAATTAAGAATTAGGAATGTATTGAATTATTCGACGAAATTAAATGTTGCACACATACAAAGTAAAGCATGGCTAAGAAAGTTTAAGAATTGAACAACAAATATACAATAATATTTCATGCAATATTATCTTAAGTAATAATAATTGAAATTAGTTGAATATTATAATTTTTTAGACAGTATGCAAAAAAAGCCCAATCAAAAGTCCTCTATAAGATACAAAAACTCTTTTTTATTCCTTCTATATTACAAAGACCGTTAACATTTTTTTAAATTTTAGTTGAAGAATAAAAACAGGAATTGATGACAATATTTTAAATTTTAAATAATTTTTCCATTTAAAACAGCATAGTATATGGACAAACTTGGCTCCTTGGTCCCTATAGATATCTTGAGTTTTAATCTATACACTAAACTCGCTCTGAACCTAGTTAAGCGTGTTATTTGAACATAATATCTATTAAATTAATTAATCAAATAATTAATAAATCAAATAATAATTTGAACTAAAAACATTACCTGAAGTCGAGTAATTGTCGGAAAACATTAATAATAAACTGATGTAACGCAGTTACTCGACTTCAGGTAATGTTTTTAGTTTTCACCAAATCATATGTATTTATTCATTGTTGTTGTTTCAACTTTCTTTATAGAACTTTTGTTTCATCTTATTAAATTTTATAACATTATTTTTTTCAGATCTTGAGAATGGCTCAAAGCCGAGCCGAAACGTGGATCATATTAAAATATTTTTAATCTTGAAGAAAAGTAATGCGGGCTTTATTACATGAAGACAGGCTCAACCCTGTAAAACGCAGAGAGCTTTTGACAACTTTTCACAAGCAACAACTTACTACAAGCGACAATCGGTTGATTTTCAAAAATCTCATCTGCCATATTGAATTCGCCATGTTGAATTTTGCAAATCCTACTTCTGATTCGTGACCAGCAGCCCCAAGAACCTTCGTAAACCAAATTTGGCTGAAATCGGTTGATTTAAAAAAATTCTGTCCGCCATATAGGATTGTTGTTCGCCATATTGGATTGGACATGTTTAATTTCGCCAACCTACCTCACCAACTTTTTAGGGCCGTCAATTACCAACAATTCAAGCCCAAACCCAATCGAATTGGTCGTCAATATTTCTTTTTTCCAAGCTTTTTGATCCGAACACTCGATTTTTATCTCGGTTTCGGCCGCCATTTCGTGCCACCATATTGAAATTTTTGAAAAGGCCACACGGGCCCGGAAGGCGGGTCCAAAGAGGAACATTTTAAGCCCAAGATCATCTATATTCATCAACAGGAATTTTGGAGAGAGCGGTGTTACGGTTGAGAAAGAACGTCCCTATATATTTTAATTTCAAACGCTTTCAATTCCAAATTACGAATTATTAATCATTGTTCTAAGAATTTTAATTTTTGATACTAAGGTTCTTGAGCAGGTAATTAGGTTAATAATTGTGATGTTAATTTTTTTGTCGACTGGTCTAAAATCAATATTTTTTTAATATTGATTTTTTGAATTGTAAAAAAATGCTCTCTTACTCCGCTGGAATTCGAACTCCAGGTCTTTCAGACATTTTTCTAACATTTTAAATTCTAGCATTTTTTCACAATTCAAAAAATGTTACAATTCAAAAATTCACAATTCAAAAATCGCGCCAAATACGTTGTTCAGAGGCCATACACATGAAACTTCCGAAATGAGCCGAAATGAGGCGAATATAGCCGACCGGAGGAAAGATTCATGTTCGGGTTGTACACAGATCCGCTCGTGTCTGGCTCGGGTCTGGGTGAGGGAATTATCCCGGTCTGGCACCGAAGATATTAAACCGATCAGGGCCAGATCGGTAATCTGGGAAATATATGGCGATTTCTACACGGGTAGGTGCATTTACCTTAATACACTAATTTGTTCACTTGCAACTATCATTAGGGTGGGTAAAAAAAAAATTTCAATTTTCAAATTGATACAGCGTCTAAAGGAAATTCGAAGAATTTTATAGACTCTAGACTCTTCTTTTTCTATTCCTCAAACGAGTACGTGTGGCCACTTGACACAATAGACAAAAAAAGGGCAATTTCCTGTGTTAGTCTCAAATATTACGTGCTAGAGATCAGTCGCTTCTCTTACTTCCAAAGAATAAAAATCCTAACTGCCCAGTAAACCGGTCGATTTTTTTGCGCGATTACTTTTCAACTAGCTTTTTTCGAAAACACGCTATTTAATCCCTCTATTGTTCTAAATTACCTCTCAAAAGTGAAGAAGATCTCTGAAGACAAGGCGGAAAAATAGCAAGCTAAGCCGTTACTTTTACTTTTAAAAATAGATTGTAAAATTAATCATTTTTCGAAATTGAACTATTTTCCTGTCGATTATCAGGCCTCTCTCCCTTATACTATGTCTCTATATACTAACGGTTCCATACAACATTTTTTAACCGCACATAGTTAAAAAAAATCGAATACAACGCTGCTGAAGGCTGGTGACCTCAGCATAAATCACCAACCTATTGAGACTCTCGGCTTCCTTTCTCATGTCCTTATCCCCCCCCCCCC
>CAKNXH010051748.1:11297-26045 GCA_932178445.1 Andricus quercusramuli | reverse complement strand
ATGTTGAGTTACTCTGCATATTTTAGTCTTTCAATTTTTTTTATATATATATATATATATATATATACATATATATATAGGCTGAATTTTCAGAAAAAAATTCATCTTTTTTGGTTGAAAATTTTTCTATTTAATTAAAAATTTAATTATTTTGTTGAAAATGAAACTATTTCATTAAAAAGTTATCTTTTCGGTCAAAATATCAACTACATGATTGACAGTTGAACTAAGTTGAGAAAATTTAATTTTTTTGGATGAAGATTCATCCTTTTGGTTGAAAATTCAACTATTTTGTCGAAACTTCGTTTCACTTTTTGATTGAAAAATTAATTTCTTTTTTTCTTTTTAGTTTTTCAAAGTTTGAAATTGAAATATTTGTTTCAAAATTATATAATTCAGTTGAAAATTCGCATATTTTGTTGATAATTCATCTTTTCTGTAGAAAATTATTCAGCTCAAAAATGAATTGGTAATCCATAAGGACGGATTTTTAACAAAACAATTCATTTTTTCAATTAAAAAAGATAACATTCGAAAAATAGTTGAATTTAAAAAAAAAATTTTATGTAACATTTTTACCAAAAATGATTAATTTTCCAGCCTAGTAGTTTATCTACAAAATGCATGAATTTTTTAACAGCCAGTTCAATTTTCAATATACGAAATAAAATTTTCTTATCAGAAAATAAAAATTTTCAAGAAAAAAGTTAATTTTTAACCGAATAATTTAATTTCCTACGAACTTGTTGAGTGTTTAAGCCAAAAAAACGAAATTTCTACAAAACAGCTCGACTTTCAAACCAAGAATATAAATTCACAACAAAAAAGTTAATTTGCAACTAAAAAGATGAATTTTCAACCAAAATTTGTAGATAAATAAATAAAGTTAAAAAAAAAATAAAGACAAATTTCCAACAAAATAATTGAATTCTTCAGTAAATTGTTCTATTTTCCATCAAAAATATGAATTTTCAAAAAAAAGTTGAATTTCAACCTAATAGTTAAATTTTCAACCGAAACGATAAATTTTCAACCACGAAGATTAATTTTCTCCCTATGAGACTAATTTTTTACCAAGAAAGACGAATCTACAAAACAATATATGCATTTTCAACTAATACAGAGAAATTTTTTAAGCAAACAGACAAATCTTCAACAAGAAAAAAATTTCAATTAAAAATGAAATAGTCAGATTTTCAGTTGAAAAAATGAATTAAAAAAAATACATTTTTGAAAAAAAATTGAATAATGTACCAAAATAATTGAATTTTCGAACAAAGAAGATAAAATTTCAATCGAAAAATTTCTTCTCACCAAAATTGTTGAATTTTATTAAAACTAAATTACGTTTAAACCAGAAAGTTGAATTTTCAACCAAAACATGAATTATCAACCAAGAACGTTAATTTTATACCGAAAAAGGCGAATTTTTCACAAAATACATGAATTTTCAATGAAGTAGCTGAATTTTTAGGAACAATTATTTAAAAATTTTCAATAAAAAACATTAATGTTTAAATTTCCAGTTCAAAAAAAAAAAACAACAATTTTAAATCAACAAGTCGAATTTTCTACCAAAAGAATTGAATTTTCAAACCAAAAAGACGAATTTTCGTTCGAAAATTATTTTCACAAAAATGGTTAAATTTAAAGAAATTCAAATCACCTTTTAACCAAATAGTTGAATTTTCAACCAAAAACATAAATTATCAACTAAGAATTACTATTAAAAGAAAAAACAATTCTCAGCCGAAATCTTTTTTCTCACAAAAATTTTTGAAAAACAAAAAACAGAAATAAATTTGAAGAAGAAAATCGAACAGTTGAATTTTCATTAAAAAAATGATTAAAATAAAAAAACAATCCGCAACAAAGAAGTTAAATTCTCCATCAAAACAATTGAATTTTCAAACCAAAAAGACGAATTTCCAATTTTAATTTTTTTTTTCTCACGAAAATGGTTGAATTTTGATAAATTTGAATTACATTTTAACCAAATAGTGAAATTTTCAAGCAAAAACATAAATTGTATATGTTTTATTTTCTACTGAAAAGGGCGAATTTTTAACAAAATACATGAATTTTCAAAGAAAGAGATATTTATATAAAAAATTTTCAATAAAAAAAAATTAAATGGGTAAATTTTTAGTTGAAAAATTATTTGAAAAAAATACAATTTTCAACCCAAACATAGAATCTCCCCCGAGGAGGTTAATTTTCAACAAAAAAATTTAAATTTTCAATAAAAAAAATGGAATAATCAAATTTTCAGTTGAAAAATTGAAGGAAAAAAAAACAATTTCCAACCAAAAAGTTAAATTTTTCTACCAAAAATTTTTCCAAACAAATTTTCATCCGAAAAAAACGGATTTTCAAAATATCTGAATTTTCAACCCAAAAATACTGATTTTCAATGCAACAGTTGCATTTTTAAACAAAATTAGAAACATTCAATTTTAGTTAAAACAATTAATTTTTAACAAAAAAATCAATAAACTTTCAACAAAATAGTTTGAAACTATTTAGATTACTATATTTTTAAATTATCCAGAATGATCCAGATTAAAAGTAGATTAGGGTAATTAATGAAAATAGAGTTATTAAAGAAAATTAAAAATCATAATTTCAATAGTTCAATTTTCTACTTAAAATAGGTGTTCAAATTGTTATATTTTCACAATTTTATATAAGAATTCAATAAATACTGATTAAAAAAAAAAAGTTGAAAGAAATCGATTTTTTCGAAAAATTCTCACCATTGTTGAATAATTTATTAAAAGTTTGAAAGTTGATAATAATTAAATCTATGTTAAATTAATGGTCAGAAAAAAATTATTGTATCAGGTTCAAAAAATCCTAACTCTGATCATCTCCTTCTGATCTTTGAACCTCTCCTCCTTAAACAAAAGAGATTTAAGTAGCCTTTTATCCGACTTTTAAATTCGGCGACGTCTTGTCCAGCGACGCACAAAATCGAAGATCAAAATAATTCATTTTATGTAAATGTAGAGCATATTTTTCCGGAAATTTAGCACGACCGATTCCTTGACCGATAAATCAAAGAGAGCGAGTGTTGCTCGACCGGTGCGAGAGGCCAGCCTGATCTCCATCGCAGATTCTTTAGCATATTTATGGACCAGTAGCGAGGCAATCCCGATGCCTACTATCCTGGATCTTCCAACTTCCGGTTGATGTAAAAGGACGCCCTTCTTTCTCCAAAGTTGAATTTCCTTTTCCTTTTCCTCCCTAGGGCCGGTCTGTTGTTTTATACTTTCATGGAGAGAAAGGGTCGGTTGAGGGGCGCCTTGCTCTTGCTCGGCTGACTGAATAAAAATTATGGAATACGTTGCATATAAAGTAAGTGAAAAACAGACGGAGATGATGAATTGCTCCATGCCAAAAGAGAGGGATGAGGAGATAACGGGCAGCGCCATCGATCACGTGCCACGGCCGGCAATGACGCGCCACGCTTTTCTTCTTCGACTCATGCCACAAGACACAAGAATAGCGCCACACTCTTATGTTCTTCAACAAAGCCTCCCACCCTTCCTCCTGCCCTGTGGAAAATATATTCACTTCTTCTTATATAAAGTATACTCTTACTTCAAAGATCATAACAATTCCCATTGGTCAGTCAAACAAAATGAAGAAAAACAAACAGAAATGAACCCAAGCTCCATTCCAATCTGATGGTGCAAAATTTGAAACATTTTCAAACTTGAAATTATCCTCAAAACTTCGTAACACTTCCAAATCTTCTCAACATTTTGTATCAAAACGATAAGTGATTTTGGATTGATGAGTGGTGACTGATGAGGGGTGGACTGGTGAGTGGTGGACCGAGGTTGATTGCCTGATGGGTGATGATTTGATGAGTTTCATACTAGAAGACGATAGCCTGATTGGTGGTAGACTGATGAAGGATGGAGTAATGGAAGATAGACTGATGGGTGATAGTGCTAGTTGATAGGTGATAGATGATAGGTAATGGATGATAGACTAATGCGTGATAGAGTGATAGGTTGTGAACTGATACATTATGGAATGATAGAAGAAGGACTGATGGGTGTTATTGATGGGTGATGTACCATACGATGGATGATGTATGATGGCTGATGGGTGATTGGCCATAGTTGATGAATGATTAATTATAAACTGCTGCATGGTAGACTAACCTGTGGTGGACCAATAGGTATTGAACTGGTTGATTATGACATCGTAAAATATGGAACGATGGGTGATTGACTAATTGGTGATGGACTGATGGGTTATGTATCAATGATTGACAGACTGATCAGTGATACACTAAAGGATGCACTGTAAAAATAAAGTATTATTTCAGGGCTAGTTTCAAGCATTACAATAGGACTCAGAAAAAACAGTCTCGAGTGATACTAAAATGAGATTACTGGTGGGATCCCAGAATCGTTTGTTTTGTATTGAAAATAACAGCATGAAGTTATCCTATTCAAAAACAGTAGACGAAAGAAATGATACCGTAAAATAGAGATATCTAGTTTTTACAGTGTGGTAATAGGTGATGGATGATTGGTGGTGGATGCTGGTGATGAGTAATTGGTGATAGTTGATGAGTGATGGACGATGAGTGATGAGTGATCTGTGATGAACTGATGAGTAATAAACTGATGGTTCATGGATCATGGTTCATGGTTTATAGTTGATGGTTGATAGTTGATGATTGATGTTTGATGGTCTAAGATTGATTTTTGTTGACTGATATTTGATGATTCATAGTTGATTCTTAATTATTTATGGTTGACAGCTGATGGTTTATGATTGATGGTATATAATTGATAGTCTAAGGTATACGACTAATGGTTAATAATTCAAGGGTGTTGGGCTGATGTCTTATGGTGAACAGTGATGGATAATTATTGGTCATATGTGATGGAGGATTGATTATAAACTTCTCGGTGGTGGACTTTTCTGTGGTGGACCAATATGTGATGAACCAATGGATAGTGACATGATAAAATATGGACTGATGGGTTATGGATCAATGGATGGCAGATTGATCAGTTATACACTGATGGATGGTCATGGATAATGGGTGATGGATGATAGGCAATGGGTGAAGCGTGATGCTTGATAGACTGACATTTTTATGGTTGATGGTTGATGGTGGATGGTTGATGGTGGATGGTTGATGCTTGATGATTGATGTTTGATGGCTGATGGTTGATTGTCCATGGTTGATGTTTGATGGTTGATAGTTTTAGGGTATGGAACTGACGGTTGATAGTTTGAGGGTATATGACTGATAGCTGATGATAGATGGTTGATAATTGATGTATGAAGATCGATGGTGGATAGATTGAGGTTTATGACTAATAGTTGATGGTTTGAGGGTGTAGGACTGATGGTTGATTGTTGATATTTAAAGGTTGACGACTGATGTTTGATGGTTCCAAGGCATATGACTGATAGTTTATGTTAGATGGTTAATACAGAGGGTTGATGGGTGATGTATGATGGTTGACGTGTGATGGGTGACAGGTGATGGGTGACAGGTGATGGGTGGCATGTGATGGGTGATGAATGATTGGTCATAAGTGATGGATAATTGATTATAAACTGCTAGTTGGTAGACTTGTCTGTGTTGAACTAATAGGTAGTGAACTGATAGATTATGACACCATCAAAGAGAGATTGATGGGTGATTGACTGAATGATGATGGACTGATCGGTTATGGACCAATAGGTGATAGACTGATCTGTTACACACTGATAAATGGTGATGTGTGATGGTTAATGGATTGACAGACTGATAGACTGATAGACTGATTGGTAATGAACTGAACGGTGGTGAACCACTGGGTATCAGACTGATACGTGATAGAATGATGGTTTAAGGGTCATAGTTGATCGTTCATTATTGACACTGGATGGTTAACAGTTCATAGTTTAAGAGTGTAGGACTGATAATTAATGGTTCAAGGGTGCATGACTAATAGTTGATGATAGATGTTTGATGATGGATGTTGGATGGTTATAAGTTGATTGTTGGTGGTTGATGATTGATAGACTGATGTTTCATAGTTTTAGGGTGTAGTACTAATTCTTATTGCTTTTAGGGTGTATGACTGATAGTATATGTCAGACGATTGAGGATTGTTGGTTGATGGTTGATAGTCTAATGTTAACGATGAATGGTTTATGTTTTGAGGGGGTAGGACTGATTTTTCATGGTTTTATGGTATATGACTAATAGTTGATGGTAGATGGTTGATGATTGATCTTTTATGGTTAATGTTTGCTTATTGATGGTTGATTGTCGATTATTGATGGTTGATGGTCGATGGTTGATTGTCGATGTTTGACGGCTATTATATAATGGTTCATGATTAATGGTTGATCGTTAATTATCGACAGTGGATGGTTTATGGTTAATAGTTTGAGGATGTAGCACTGATCATTGATGGTTTAAGGGTGCATGACTAATAGTTGATGATGGATGTTTGATGGTTATAAGTTGATTGTTTGGTGGTTGACGATTGATAGTTTAAGGTTTATGACTGATGGTTAATGGTGTACGAGTGCTGGTCTGATAGTTGGTGCTTGATAGTTGAAGATTTACGACTGATGTTTCATGGTTTGAGGGTGTAGGACTGATTTGTGATGCTTTTAGGATTACGATTGTTTACAATAGATGTTTGATAGTTATAAAATTATATTTTGTGGTCAATAGTTTAAGGTTTATGACTGATGATAAATGTTTTCAGGATACTGGACTGATCGTTGATGGTTGATAGTTGAAGGTTTACGACTCATGGTCTATGGTTTAAGGGTGTAGGAA
The DNA here is from genome assembly GCA_932178445.1 of Andricus quercusramuli. Lineage (NCBI taxonomy): Eukaryota > Metazoa > Arthropoda > Insecta > Hymenoptera > Cynipidae > Andricus > Andricus quercusramuli. The sequence goes on along the minus strand of CAKNXH010051748.1, from coordinate 19,228 downwards.
TTATGTTTTATGTTTCTAGAGTGTATGACTGAAAGTTGATGGTTGATGTTTGATGGTTGATAGATGATCGTCGTTTTTGGATGCTTACTGCTCGATAATTGATGTTTGATAGTTGATGGTAGATGGTTGATGATTGGTGGTTGGTAGATATTTGTTGATAGTTGATGGTTGATGACTGATTGTTTATGTTCGAATGTTGATGATCGAAAATTGATGGATGATTGTTGATGCAGGTGATTGATGGTGGATGGTGGATGGTTGTTGGTTGATTATTGATGTTTGATGGTCTATGGTGAATGTTTGATGGTTGATATTTGATGGTTCATGATGAATAGTTGATCGTTAATTATTATTTATAGTGGATGATTGATGGTTGATAGTTTGAGATTTATGACGAATGTTTATTGGTGTACACGTGTTGGTCTGATGGTTGGTGCTTGATAGTTGAAGGTTTACGACTGATTTTTTATGTTTTGAGGTTGTAAGATTGATGATTGATGATTCAATGATGTATGACGGACAGTTTACAATAGATGGTTGACGAATGATGTTTGATGGTTTTAAGTTGATGTTTGATGGTTGACAGTTCAAGGTTTATGACTTATTGTGAATAATTTAAGGATGCAGGAGAGATAGTTAATGGTTGATCGTTGATTTTTGATGGTTGATGATTGATTATTGATGTTAGATGGTTGATAGTTGACGGTTGACGGTTTATGGTTTATATTCGATGATTAATGTTTGATAGATGATTCTTAACTGTTGTTGGTGAATAGTAGATGTTTGATAGCTTAAGGGTGCAGGGCTGATGGTTGATGGTTGACAAATTAAAGTTTACGATTAAAGGTTCATTTTTTGAGTGTGTATGACTGATGTTTGACGATTTAATCGTGTATGACTGATAATTTGTGATTGATGGTAAATGTTCAATGTTTGATGGTTATAAGATGGTGGTTGATGTCTGATAGTTTGAGGGTTCTGGATAATGGTTTATAGTTTATGGATCTAGGACTAATATTTGATGGTTGATAGTTGATCGTTAGTTGTTGATGCTGGATAATTGACGGTTGACAGTTTGAAGTTTATGTCTAATGGTTAACGTCCTAAGGATTTAGAACTGATAGTTGATGGTTTAAAAGTGTACGACTAAAAGTCGATGCCAGATGGTTGAGGATCAATGTTTCATACTTATAGGTTGATGTTTGTTTGTTTAAGGGGTGTATGGCTGATGGCTTATATTGAATAGCTTAAGGTTTACGACTGATAGTTTATGGTTCAAGGGTGTAGGATTGATCCTTGATAGTGAAATGGCGTATGACTGATAGTTGTTGGTAGGTGGTTGATGATTATTCGTTGATGATTATATGCTGATGGCTTATGGTTCATGATTGATGGTTGATAATTAATTGCTTATGGTTGATAATTAATGTCCGATAGTTGATAATGGATTGTTGATGTTTAGTGGTTGATGGCTGATGGTTGATGTGTACTGCTCAATAATTGATGGTCGATTGTTAGCGGTTCACAGTTAATCATTCATCTTTAATAATTGATGACTGATGGTTGATCATTCAATCGCTGAGTAGGTCGGAACTAGAAGCCTCGAATCCCTCAATTTGGGATTCCTGAAAACTTAGAATAACAGTAAAATCAGATGCAAGAAAATCTCAGTGGAAGTGCAATTCCTGAAAGGTGTAAAGCGATTCTGAGCGCTAAGTAAATCCGCGAAGTTCCGTTTAGAGCGTTCGAAGAAGAGAAAGGCGTCAGGGGAGCAGGGAAGCAAGTATAAGGATGAGGGAGGAAACTGGGAGGTTTGCAGTTCGAGAGTCGCGTGAAATCTGCATTTCAGGCTTCCATCCTTCCGTCCTTGCCAGCCATCATCCCCAGAGCTTGCTTGGGGGAGTTTGGTCGGAGAGCTTTCGAGCGGCTCGCAAACACTCCTCACCACGGGAAAGCCTCACTATATACCCACTGTACCCCCTATATAGATATACTTCCTTGGCTAGACCCTACACCCGCACCCCGTGTCATCCTACTTTTGCTTTCGCTTCTAGTATTTGCCTTGGAAGAGTGCAGCGTTGCGCGGACTGCGTCGACGACGTCGGGGATCAGCATTTTCCAAGGATATATTGCCTTCGAGAGCAATCGTTATTTCAGCCGAACGCGTCGACCCTAAGTGGCCCTTTCCGTTCCTTAAAATCTTTCATCTCCTTCATTTATGAGGTTCTGATGAAAATTGATTGAATTGGAATATTGATGAGATGGGAGCAAGGCCTGACACTATGGTGGTCGAAAAATTGATTTTAAAGTTGTTGTCATTCTATAACCGAAACTCATGATACTCTAAAAATTTGAGCAGAATCGGCCAATAGGAAGATGGTTCTCACAACCCCTAAAGTTTTGTTTCAAAGTAGCTTGGGGAAAAGTTCCACTTTCGAATAAATGCAAATAAGATGTGAAATGGAGAATGAAGGTCAAATAAGAAGTTTGTTTCCTAATTGGAAATAATCCATGGAAAACGAAACCCAGTCACTAATTAGAGGAATGAAAAGTTTGCTACATATTGAACATTATCTACTTTTTTTAACCATTTTTCTCTAGACTACTACTAGTCAATGTGCTGTGTATTTTTCATTAACTTCTGAAATAAATTGTAAGTAATTGCAAAATTGTGACATTTCATGATAGGACGAGTTCAGGTTTGATTTAAAGAATCAACATATCTTGAGTAACTTTTTTTCAACTGTTTAAACACAATTGATGTGTTTTAATGTATCTTGTGAGCCAAAAGCGCAATTATTTTTCAGCAAGAAGGTGCAAAAATATGACATTTTCAATATCAAACGATTTTTCTGATCAATGAAAAGAACCAATGCAGTTGATAGTTGGTGGTTGACGATAACAGTTGGTTGGATTATTCATGGTTGATGGTAGATATTTGATGATTGATGAATGATGATTGGTTGTTAATGGTTGATAGTTAATTACTGATGGTTGACGGCTTGCGTTCTATGGTTTATGTTTAAAGGATAATGGTTGACGTATGACGATTCATAGTTGATAGTTTATAAATGATGGTTTGTGGTTGATGATATGTGATTGAAGGTTTATGACTGATGGTTGACGATTGATGGTCGATGTTTGGAATTTGATTGTTTCTGGTTGATTTCTGATAGTTGATGGCTGATGGTTAATGGTTGATAGTTGGTGGCTGATGGCTGATAGTCGACGGTATATATTTAATGATTTGTAGTTGATGGCTGATGGTTGATGGTTGTCGTTTGATGTTTGATGGTTGATGTCTGATGTTTGATAGTTGAGTAATGATGGTTATTGGCTGGCAGTTCACGATTATTGTTTAAAGGTTATTGGTTGACGTATGATGGTTGAGAGTTATTAGTTTATGCTTGATGATTGACAGTTTATGGTTAATGATTGATAATTATTGATTGACGGTTGACGGCTCGAGGTTTATGGTTAATTATTAAAGGTTCACGGTTGACATGCTGGTTTATGGTTGATTATTCATAATTGATCATTGATGGTTGGTAGATAATTGTTGATGGTTGATTGTTGATCATTGATGGTTGGTAGATAATTGTTGGTGATTGATGGTTGATGATTGATGGTTAATGGTTGGTGTTTGATGGGTGATAATTGACTATTGATGGATGATTGTTAATGACTAGTGATTTATGGTGGATGGTTGGCGGATGCTTGGTGGGTGGTTGTTGATTATTGATGGTTTGTGATTGGTGGTTTGCAACAGATGGTTGACGATTGATGGTTAATTGGTTATGGGCTATGCTTGACAGTTAATAATTGATAATAGATGGTCGATGATTGATGATCGGTGGTTGGTAGATATGTGTTGCTAGTTGATGGTTGATGACTGATTGTTGATGGTTTATGTTTGATAGTTGATGATTGATAATTAATGGATGATTCTTGATGGTTAATGGTGAAAGGTTGATGGATAGTGGTTGATGGTTGATAGCTCATGTTTGATGGATGATTGTTGATGGCTGGTGATTGATCGTGAATGGTCGATGATTGATGATTGGTGTTTTATGGGTGATAATTGATAATTGATGGATGATTGTTGATGACTAGTGATTGATGGTGGGTGGTTGATGGATGTTGGTTGATGGTTTGTGACTGGTGTTTTATGACTGATGGTTGAAGGTTAATAGTTGATGGTTAATGGTTAATGGGTTATGGACTATGTTTGATAGTTGATTATTGATGATTGATGGTTGATGATTGTTATTTGGTAGATATTTGTTGATTGTTGATGGTTGATGACTGATGGTTGATGGTTCATGTTTGATGGTTGATGATTGACAATTGATGGATGATTTTTGATGGCTGGTAATTGATGGCTGACAGATAATTGTTGATGGTTGATGGTTGCTGATTGATGGTTGATAGTGGGTGTTTGATGGCTGATGAATTGATAATTGATGGATGATTGCTGATGACCAGTGATTGATCATGGGTGTTTGATGAATGTTAATTGATTGTTGATGGCTTGTGACTCGTGGCTTAAGACCGATAGTTGATGGTTGATGATTGATAAGTGGTGGTTAGTAGATATTTGTTGATGGTTGATGGCTGGTGGTTGATGGTTCATGTTTTAAGATTGATGATTGATAATTGATGGATGAATATTGATAGCTGGTGATTGATGGTGAATGTTTGATGGATAGTTGTTGATGGTTGATGTTTGATAATTTATTACTGATGTTTCATGGTTGATGATTGCTGATTGTTGGGTTATGTTTGATGCTTGATGGGTTGTGTTTGATAGTTACTAATTAATTGTGTATGATTGATGGTTGATGGATGATTGTTGATGGCTGATGATTGATGGTGGATGGTTGATGGTTGGCTGTTGATGGTTGACGGTTTGTGGTTTTGGTTTGATAGTTTAGGTTTGATGGTTGATAATTAATAATTAGTAATTAATTGTTGATGATTGATGGTTCATGTGTGATTGTTAATGGCAGGTGGTTTATGCTTGATGATTCATGTTTGATGGTTGATAGTTGATGGTGGATGATCAATGATCCATGGCTTATGGTTGATGGTTTACGGTTTATGTTTGAGGGTTGAGGGTTGATAATTGATAATTAGTGTTCAATATTTGATGTTAGATGGTTGATGGTGATTGATGGTTGGTGGTTGATGACTGATGTTTCATGTTTGATGATTCATAACACTAGTTTACAAAATTCAAAAATTATTTCGACCCATCACATCTCAATATAATATCTATTATTCATTTTGGCTCACTAAAGACGGAAATCACACACAATAATTTTTTCATGGAAGCGTTTTCGAGGTATCAGAGAGTGTAATTTTTGCGCTGAGTGGGCCAAATACATGGGAAAATGATAGTAGGATTTGTTGGGGAAAATCATAGTAAGATATGGTGGGCAAAATGGCTGAAAACCAGCTTCATTGATAGTTGATGAACTGATAAGTCATTGTTTGTGGTTGAAGCGTAATGGGTAATGGTTGATGGCTTATGTTTGATGATTGATGATAGATGGTGGATGAATGATTGTTGATGGTTGGTGATTGATGGTGGATGGTAGATGGTTGATAATTGACAGTTTATGGTTGATGCTTGATGGTTTATGTTTGACAGTTGCTAATTGATAATTAATGGTTGATGGCTGATTGATGATGATTGATTGGGTATGTATGTTTGTTCATGGCTGATAGTTGATGATTGTAGGTTGATGGTTCATGATTTATGTTTTACGATTGATTATTAATAATTTATGGTTGATAGTTCATGTTTGATTCTTGACGGTGGATGGTTGATAGTTTATGGTTGATTGTTGATTGTCAATGTTTCATGTTTGATGGTAATCAATTGATAATTGATGGTTGATTAATGATGATTGTTGGTTGATGTATGATTTTTATGGATGTTGTTTGATGGTGGATTGGCTGATTGATATTGTTTTATGTTTGACGGTCGATAATTGATGCTCGATGGGTGTTGGTTGATAAATAAGTGACTCATAGTAGAACTAATTGCTAATTGAGTAGGAAACTTCGGAACTCGTGAGGCACGTCTTTCTACCAACTGTTTTTGTCAACATGTTTAGGATGCTTTTTTCAGGCGCAATGATAATTTCAAGAGATAGCATACGAAAACTGTGAAAATATACATTTCACATGCATAACTGTGGACCACCCTAACGTGATACCTCTCATACAATGTTTGACGATGCGAAACTGAAAAATCGTGTTTACAGTTGGTACTGTTGGGAGAAAGGAAATGAAGGTGTCGGATAATTAATTTGCGGTTTTTCCTGGTCTGATTAGTTGGATTTATTCCGTTGACCCCCTTATCCTCCCCTTTGCATTCGTGGGCCATCGTCATCATCGTCGTCGCCGCCGTCGTCCTACGAGCGAGTCTCTCGCTCCAGAAACTGGAGTTGGGCTGATATATGGAAATATATGCAGAGAGACGGAGGTTCGCATTTTTCCAGGCACCGTGGCTTCATTTTCAGCACACCCTACCATCCGGGTGCCCCACGGACTCAAGCCAGCTAGACGCCTCTTACGCCACCCCCAAGCCCCCACCACAACCCCATCACTTTCATCGTCACCGCCAGCCCTTAATGACGCGTCTACTCGTTAAATTCGTGTCAGAGCTCTTATCCTCCTTGTCGAACTCCCATGTTAGCGAAAATAAATCTACCAGCTTTCGTATCAACTTCGAAAGCGTGCATTAATGATCTTTCTTGGTTCCAATTCCATCCATTCTCTTCAGAAAATTCAATTCAGTTCAAAATAATAAATCTGGACAAATTGAACCTTTTTTAACACCCTCCCTGCCAGACCCGAGGTTGTCAAAAAATAAGTTCGGCAGGCCTAGAATTATTGAACGGTGAGCTGTTCTTGTCTGAGCAAAACATCATCAATTGAAAACCTATATCCACAGTTAAAAGTCTATGAAAAAAATTATTCCCTCAAGTTCTCTAGAAATGGCTCGAAAGTGTCATCACCTGAAATCTTCCAACTACTTTGACGTCTCATCAATTTCTCCCAAATCTAGTGAAATTCTCTTAAATTCCGTGACATCTTTGAAAACCCTGCGAAAGTCCTTGGCATTCCCTCAAATGTTCGGAATCTCTTCAAATTCCTTGGAATCTGTCAAAAAGCTTGAAATGTTTAATGATTCCGTAAAATCATTCAAATAATTAGAGAGCCTAAAAATTCCTTGAATCATGTGTTTTTTTTTTAATCTCCTGAAATCCCTGGAAATATTTGAAAGTCGTACAAAATGATTTGAACTCTTCATGAATAACTTCAAATCTTCAAAATTCTTTGAAGTCACTCAAATAAAAAATAAGTAGAGATGGGGTGGTGAAGTATGAAAAAGGAAAGGGAAAAACAGGGACGAAAATTGAAGTAAGGGGGTGGAAGAAAGGATAGAAAGGTGAATTAGAGAGGGTGGTGCATTGTGGGAGGGTAAGTAGGGGGGAGGGGAGTGAGAAAAGAAATGGAGGAAGGGTGCGAAGGGAGAATGAGGGGAGTGAGGACTGAGAGGAAAGTCATGATACTGAAAGGAAGAGATATTAGGCGAGTGGAGCAAAGAGAGGGGAAGTTTGAATGAGAATGGAAAATATGAAGAGAAGAAGGGGGAGCGAGAAAGTGTGAAGAAGGGTGAGGGATAAAAGGAGTGAAGGGGAAGTTAGTGTGTGAGGAAAAAGAGAAAAAAAGGGGAGGAGAATTCAAGTAGGAGAGGGAAGGTGAAGTGTAGTTAGGAGAAGAGTGAAGAAGAAAAATAAGGTGATACGAGGAGTGGAGCAAGGAAAAGGTAAGTATTGAGGATAAGTAGATGAGGGGGTAGTGGATGAGAATGGATGATAAGTGGTGGATGTTGAGTGATGAGTGATAACTGATGC
>CAKNXH010051748.1:0-11287 GCA_932178445.1 Andricus quercusramuli | reverse complement strand
ATTTTGATGAAATATTTTCTAACTTTGCTCGAAACAAAATTTTGAATTCAGAAAACATTCGGTGGTGTAAGAAGTGAAAAATTTGGAGAAGAATTCAAGATGGCGGTCTATTAAATATTTCGAAAATAGCTCATTTCTATAGTTTTTATTGACATATGTTAACATTTTGATTTCAACAAAAGTGTGGTTTTGACAGCATCCTGCGATTTCAGATGTACAAAATTTTAAGAAATCCAAGATGGCAGTCAATTAAAAATTTCGAAAAAAGCTCATTTTTGCAGTTTTTAAATAAAATCTTTTAAACTTTGCTGGAAAGAGAATTCGGACTTAAAAAATTATCCGACGTTCTCAGAAGTGAAAAATTTTGCAAAAATCCAAGATGGCGCTGAATCAGAATTTCCAAAAACAGCTCATTTTTGCAGTTTCCGAACGAAATACTTTTAATATTTTCTAACAATATGATTGTGAATTCAAAAATCATTTAATTATCTCAGAACTAAAAAATTTAAAAAAAATCCAAGATGGCGGTCAAATATGTCAAATATGAACTAAAAATGAAAAAAGTACATTTGGATTAAAAAACTAAATTTAAAAAAAAAAAAAATAAAAAAAATTTGAAAATCACCAAAAAACAGAAGATTTTTTCAGAAAATATTCGATTAATTATTGCATTATTGATATATATTATTATTAATATTATAAAATAATATTCGAAATAAAAAAATCTCATGAATTTTTTTTCTAATAATGACCTCTTTGGTTGAAAATTTAACTTCTTTGTTAAAAATTCTTTCTTTTTATAAAAATTAATGTTTGCATCCAAAAAATTGACCGTTCCGTTTTTGGGTAAAAATTCAATTATTTTGTTGGAAAATGGTTGAAACTTCGTTTCTCTTTTAAATTAACTTTTCGAACCGAAAATTTGACGATTTCATTTTTGGTTCAAAAAACATACTTTTTAGTTGAAAATTCATCGTTCTTGAGTGAAAATTCATCTATTTGGTTCAGGATTCAATTACTTTCAGAAAAATTCATTTTTTTTCAATTTCATTTAACTGGCTAAAAAATTGTCTTTTTGTAGAAAATTAACCTTTTATGGTTAATGCTCGAAAATTTTTTTGTTGAAAAATTACTGTTTTTTAATTGAAACATTACTTTCCAACTGAAAATTTAACCAATTGTTGAAAATTCCTTGTTTCCTTGTCGGAAATTCAACAATTACATTTTTTCGTAGAAAATTGATATATTTTCATAAAAACTACATTTTTTTGGTATAAATTCATCTTTTTTATTTAAAAAAAATTTAAATAATGATTTAATTCAGACAAAATTTCTCGAAAAATTGAAAAAAAATTGGTTTGGATTCTTCAAATTTAATTATTTTTTAATAGTTTTAATAATAATTGTAAAAAATGATATTTTTACAAATATATTATTATTATTTTGTATGAATTTCTTCTGATCAATTAATTGAATCTTCATTTACTTGACAAATTAAAAAAAAAAATTGCTTTAATTTCAAAATGAAAATTCGTCTTTTTGGCTTACAAATTTAACAATAGTTTGGTAGAAAATTACACCGATAGATTGAAAATTCATAATTTCAATTGAATTGCAATTTCAAATTTTGTTGAAAATCAATTATGTTCAAGATTTATCATTTAAGTTGAAAATTCATCTCTTTGGATGTAAATGTAACAATTTTTTTTTTTAAATCAATATTTATAGTTGAAACTCTTTTCAAACCAAAAATTTAAACATTCTGTTGAAAATTCTTTCTTGTATAAAAATTCATCCATTTGTTTAAAAATAAAACCGTATGATAGAAAGTATATCTATGTTGATGAAATTCTAACTATTTTATTTAAAAAATCATTGTTTTTTCGTTAGAACCTAATTTTTTCATGGAAAACTTGACAATTGTTATAAATCCATTCTTTTTCGGCACATTATTCAAAATTGTTGAAAATTCGTATTCTATGGTCGAAAATTAATCTTTTTGGTTGAAAATTCATTAGTTTAATTAAAAATGAAATTATATTGGTAAAAATCAAACTATTTTGTTAAACATTGTTTTTTTTTGTTGCTGAAAATTCTTTGTTTTCTTGTTGAAGATTCTTTTATTGTTGAGAAGTCGATTGTTTTTCAATTAATTTCTATTACTGAAAATTCAACTATTTCATTTTTGGTGAAAATTTGTCTTTCTTACCCACAAATTTCTGTATTTCATTGAAATTTCGAATTTTTTTCCAATTTAGGATTTTTCCTTGAAAATTCATCATTTTGGCTGGAAACTAAATTATTTTCTTAAACTTTCAACTATTTTGTTACAAATTCGTGTATTTTGTTGGAAATCGTATTCTTTCTTCGAAAATTATTCATCTCACCCAAAAACTCCTTTCTTTAATACAAATTTTTTTTTTATTTCCTCCTTCGAAAATTTGAATGTTCACTAAAAATTAATGTCTTTCCTTAAAAATGCAATATTTTCACTAAAAACAATAGGAATTTCAGAATTCTAAAATTAATTTTAATATATTATAAAACTTTTGAACGTTTCTAAAACTTTGCTCTGATGAAACGCTCCAAACGGAGGATTAATCTCTCGGCGATAAACTAGGAATGCGGGGAATCCCAGAGAGCAGATTGCAAGAAATTTGCGCGGGAAATTCAAATGCGCCGATGGTGCATGTCAGCGAATATTGAAGTAAATCTTTGTGTGTGCGAATTTACGTAAGGAAGGCAAGCTGGTACGTAAGCCTGGACAGGGAGGCGCCGCAGTGCGATAATGCGATAAGACCGCGCCCCCCCCCCCCCCCTCCCCCCGCCCTCCTCAACCCGTCATCCTTTTCACTCCGGAGGACAGACCCAATGTTCACCCGCCCCCGAAGAGCTTCCGCCATTGTCCTCGTTCCGATTGTTGCTCTGCGGGGGCGTTAACATAACAATGCGTAAATACGTGTCTTCCTTTCGTCCCTTCTTTTCCGTTACTTTCATCAAGTCTTGTCGAGTCAATAAATTTAAACTGGCTGGAGTATTATTTTGAGCGAATGTCTCTGAAAGTGGTGGTTCTCAAGCACTTTTCTAAAAAGGTGAATGTGCTTTTTTTTTGAAAAAAAAAAAAATACTTTCTGGGGAAGAGATAATTTTTGTTGTTGTTAATTTTCGGTTGAAAAAAATAAATTGCTATGAAAAAACGAATATTTAAAATGAAAAGATGAGTTTTTAGGTAAGACGATTGATGTTCAAACAAAGAATATTATTTTTATTAAAATACATGAACTTCGAAACAAATAGTTCAATTTTCAACTAAATCGTTCAGTTTTCAGGCAAAAAGATGGATTTTCGAGAAAAAATCCTAATTTGGAAAAAAAATCGAAATTTCTACAAAATATATAAATTTGCAGACAAGGAAGATGAATAGCCACCATGAATGAAATAGTAGAATTTTCAGTGATGGAAATACAATACAAGAATCTTTAACAAAAAAAAAATGAATTTTTAACAACAGAAAAAAAACAATGTTTAACCATAGTTTGATTTTCACCAATAAAATTTTATTTCTAATTGAAAGATGAATTTTCAAGCAAGTAGATTAATTTCTGATCAAGAAATACGAATTTTTAACAAAATACATGAATTATCAATTAAACATTCTAATTCTTAACAAAATAGTTCATTTTTCAACCAAAAAGATGAATTTTCAATGAAATATTTGAGTTTTTAATTGAAGAGATAAATTGTCGACTAAAAAATAAAATGTTGAATTTTACTTCAAAAAATTAGAGTTCAACAAGAAATGATCGAATTTTCGAAAAAATCAGGAATTCATAATTATTTTTGTTACGAGTTAATTTTTGTTTGAAAAAATGAAATTTCTATAAAAAAAATGAATTTTTGAGATAAAAATATGAATTTTCTACAAAATATTTGAGTTTTTTAACTAAAAAGATAAATTTTCAACTAAAAAATGAAATGTTGAATTTTCACTTCAAAAAATTAATTTTCAACTAGGAAGGAACGAATTTTCAAGAAAAAAAAAATAGTAAATTTTTCGGTTTTGTTAAACCTTCTTTTTCCTGTTGTAAAAAATTCATATTTTTTGGATTGAAGATTCATGTATTGTTGAAAATTATATTTTTTTAGTTTATTTCAATTATTGAAAATTTCTCTATTTTATTTTTGGTAAAAATTTGTCTTTCTTATCTATAAATTTTTATATTTTGTTGGAATTTCGATTTTTTGGTTCGAAATTAGGATTTTTTCTTGAAAGTTCATCTTTTTGGGTGAAAACTCTTCTATTTTGTTGAAAATTCACTATTTGGTTAAAAATTCATGTATTTCATTAAAAATCCTATTCTTTGGTCGAAAATTAATCATCTTATTTGAAAACTCATATTTTTATCTCAAAAATTCATTTTTTTTATAGAAATTTAATTTTTTCAAATAAAAATTAACTAGTAAGAAAAATAATTATGAATTCCTGAAAAAAAATTTTTTTTAAAGCACATTCATCGTTTTGGAAAAGTGCTTCAAACCACCACTTTTGAAGACAGTAGCTTAATAATACTCAAACCAGTTTAAATTTATTTCTAAACCGAAAATTTTACTTTTTTTCCAAAATTCGTTCATTTTTAGTTTTTTAAATTAATTTTCGAACAAATAATATGATTTTCAATAAAATACATGATTTTTGAACCAAATAGTTGAATTTTCAAGAAAATAATTCAGTTTTCGGACAAAAAGATTAATTTTCAAGAAAAAATCCTAATTTGGAACCAAAAAATCGAAATTTCAACAAAATATAGAAATTTGCAGATAAGAAAGACGAATTTAAAAAAAAAAAAAAAATAGTTGAATTTTCAGTAATGGAAATACAATACAAGAATCTTTAACAAAAAAAAAATGATTTTTTAACAACAGAAAAAAAATGTTTAACCAAATAGTTTGATTTTCACCAATAAGATTTTATTTTTAATTAAATGGATGAATTTTCAACCAAAGATTTGAGTTTTTAACAAAAAAGATAAATTGTCAACAAAAAAATCAAATTTGAATTTTGACTTCAAGAAATTAGATTTCAACTAAAAAGGAACGAATTTTCCAAAAAATAGTAAAATTTTCGATTTAAAAATAAATTTGAACTGGTTTGGGTGGTGGCTTCAAGCACTTTTCCAAAAATGTGGATGTGCTTTAAAAAAAAATAATTTTTTGGAAATTCATCATTATTTTTGTTACTAGTTAATTTTTGTTTAAAACAATTAAATTTCTATGAAAAAATAAATTTTTGAAATAAAAATAAGAGTTTTCAAATAAGATGATTAATTTCCGACGAAAGAATATGATTTTTAATTAAATACATTAATTTTTAACCAAATAGTTGAATTTTCAACAAAATAGGATAGTTTTCACCCAAAAAGATGAATTTTCAAGAAAAAATCTTAATTTCGAACAAAAAATCGAAATTCGAACAAAATATAAAAATTTGTGGATAAGAAAGACAAAATTTTTCACAAGAATGAAATAGTGAAATTTTCAGTAATTAAAATTAAATAAAAAATTTAATTTTCAACAATACATGAATCTTCAACAAAAAAAAAATTTAACAACAGAAAAAACAAGTTTAAAAAAAATAGTTTGATGATTACCAATATAATTCAATTTTCTTGAATTTTCAAGAAACTGGTTTTGTTTGTAATCAAATATTTCAAGTTTTTAATAAAAAGATAAATTATAAAAAAAAAATATAATAAAATGTTGAATTTTCACTTCAGAAGCTTAATTTTTGACTAGAAAGGAACGAATTTTCATCAAAATAGTAAAATTTTTGTTTTAAAATATGAATTTTCAACTGAAATGATGATAGTTAAACTCTAAAAATTTTCCATAAAAAAAGGTTGAAATTGGAATAAAATACGTGAATTTTCAACTGAGAAATTCTAAAAATAAAATAGTTACATTTTTAGTTCAAAAAAAAAGAGTATTCAACTGAAAGAAAGTGGATTTGAAAAAAAGTTGAATTTTTATAAATTTCATTTTTAATTAAATAGAAAGATAAATTTTCATCAAAAATAAAATAGTTTAATTTTCTGTTGAAACATGTATTTTTAACTAAGAAAAAATTTATTTGCAAATTTTTAAGCAAAAATCTTAATTTAGAACCAAAAAATCGAAATTTTAACCGAAGGCATAAATTTTGAAAAAGAAAAGACAAATTTCTACCAGAAATATAAGAGTTAAATTTACAGTTTAAAAAATGAATCTTAAAAAAAATGAATTTTCAACCAAGATAATAACGAAATCTTAATTTGGAAACAAGAAATCGAAATTTCCGCAGAATACATAAATTTTTAGACGAGGAAGATTTTTTCATCAGAACTAAAATAGTTGAATTTTCAGTTACAAAATTAATTTTCTAGAAAACAGTGAAATTTTGAACAACAAAAAAATGAAATTTCAACAAAAGAAGTGAATTTTTAACTAAGAAAAATAAATTTTCAACAAAAATGAAATAGTTTAAGTTTCAATAAAAAAAAATTTGACTTAACCATGTTTCTACACAAAAAAAAAAACGAAATTAAAATAAAATATCTGGTTTTTCAACTGAGGAAGTAAATTTTTCACCAAAAATAAAATAGTTAAATTTTCAGTTGAAAAAATGAGTTTTCAACCCAGAAAAATTAATTTTCAACAAAAAAATACGAATTTTCAATAAAGTAGTTTTAATATTTCCCAATGTAATTTCATTTTCAATTAAATAGATGAATTTTCAAACGAAAATATTAATTTTTCAACTAAGAATACAAATTTTCAAAAGAAAAAATTTCTTTTCCTAAGATTATTGAATTTTCAAACAAAATAGCTAAAATTTCAACGACAGAGTTCCATTTTTAAACAAATTGATTAATTTTAAACAAAATAGTTACATTTTCTACCAGATTGTTAAATTCTCAAAATAAAAACACGTTTTGCATAATTTAAAATAACTTATGATGTAACTATTTTGTTGAAATTTTATCATTTTTGGCAGAAAATTAATCTCCTCATTTGAAAATTCACTGTTTTGCTTGAAAAGTAATCTGATTATTTTTGGATATTGAAACTTTCAATTCAAAATTAAAATCTTTTTTTTGTTGTAGTAACAACAAAACATAATTTTTTAACTTTTGTTCGAAATGTAACTTTTTGAAAATCGTTGAAGAATTTTTGGTAATTTTTGAAGATTCAACTATTTCATTTTTCCATGAAAATTAATCAGGACCCACTCATCGAGTACAAACAAAAACTGTCTTCACAAGATGATCAAAATAATAGATATTTCAGATAATTCTGGATGATGACCTAGATGGTGGAGTATATTCCAGATGATATTAAGTGATGATCCGGTTGGTAGGGTATGTTTCAGATGATAGTAGATGATGAACCATGTGTTGAGGTATGTCCAACTGATAGTGGATGATGATTCCGACGACAGAACATGTTCCAAATAATTTCGGATGATGACCTAGATGGTGGGGTATGTTCCAAATGATAGCAGATTAAGATCCAGATAGTGAAGTATGTTAAAGCTGATTGTGGATGATGGTCCGGATGATAGGGTATGTTTCAGATAATAGTGGATGATGACTCAGATGGTGGAGTACACCCCGAATGATATTGGATTAGGATCCAGATAGTGTGATGTCTTCCAGGTGATTGTGGATTAAAGATTCAGATAGTGTTGTATATTAAAATAATCGTGGATAATAATACAAATAGGTATCTTCTAAATGGTAGTGATTGATCAGATATGTTCTAGATAATTATGGATAATGATCCAGATGGTGGAGTAGGTCCCAGATAATAGCAGATGATCATACAGATGGGTATGTTCCAGATGATAGTGGATGTCCTCCTAGATAGTACGATATGTTTCAGATGACACTGAATGACAGTTCAAAATTCATGTATCCTATCAAAAATTCGTCTCTTATCGTAACAGATAAAAAAGTATTCTTTATTTGTAAATTTGTAAATTTCATCTGTAAGCTATGTGTAGTCCAAAATTTGAAAGATTTTAGGCCCTTAGATGAAAGCACGCGTTTGCTAATTGTTCTTGGTGAGAATTTCACTTTATAGCACCTACTTATCGAGAACAAACAACAATTGTCTTCTCAAGATGATTAAAATAATAATGGGAAATGTATAGACGAGATTTCCTATAATTATCTTCAAGATATCTGTCGGGATTAGCTTCCAATTTGTAAGTGAATATGAATGAGTATTGTGCAGTGATTGATTAACGAGGGTGCATGATCTCAGACAATTTAATTCTCTTGCGGGATTCAAAGAGGCAAACGGGGTGTCAAGTGCTTATTAATGTCTCAGGTTTATGATATTGATGAATATTCAACAGAAAATTTTAGATGGTAATGTGATACTGCAATAACATAATAGGAGATGTTTTATTATATAATTTGCAGAAATAACATGCTACGCGTGCCTGTATTATGTTTGTTATTTTCGCGGCCTATTTAATGAATCAAAATATATTATTAAAACAATTAATAAAAATTTAAAGTAGGATGAAATTTTGAATGTTACATTTTTGGAAAAGTTTGATATCAAAGATTTACAATGAAAAAAAAAGTTATGTTATTTAAAATTAAAGCTAATAGGGTATGTTTCGAAAGATAGATGATGACGATCCAGATGGTGAGGTATGAACTGATAGTGGATGATTAGTATAGTGGACAAGGTTACAAATGGTTGTATATTATGACCTAAATAGTGGGGTATTTTTCAGATGATTGTGGATCATAGAGTATGTTCAAGAGGATAGTGACTGATCTTCTATGTTCCAGAGGATAGCCTTTGGTATGATATAGTGGGTGGTATGATCTAGATGATTGTGTGACATATATTTCAGATGGTGGGGTATGCTCCATATGATAATGAATGATGATACAGATGTTAGGATATCTTCCAGATAATATACTATATGATGAAACCAATCGTTGTGTAGGTTTAATATGATAAGTAATGTTCCAGAACATTGTGGATGATATTGGTTTGAATCTATAATTGCAAACTTATGGCTCTTTGTATTAGCATTCCTAATTTTTGCATAAACTGAACCATCTTACAGCAGGAATCGCTTTACCAGGATTTTAGTCAGCAGCTCGTGAAAGGGTTATTTTGTTAGCTCGAGTGTGATAAAATTAAATCAATTAGCCATCAAGGTGCTATTATGTCCCTGTAGCAGTAGAAAGTGGATGATGCTTCATGTTCCAGATTATTGTGAATGATCCAGATGGTGAGTCATGTGTCAAACGATTGTAGATGGTAGGCTGTTCCAGTTGATCTGAATGATAAAGTAGCTTCTAAATAATAGTGACTGATATTGGTTTTATTGAATAATCGCAAACCCCAGCTTCTTTCTATTAGCATTTCTAATTCTTTCATAAACTAAACAATCTTTTAGCAGAAACTGCTTTCCCAGGGTCTAGCTCGGCAGTTGGTGAAAGCTTATTTTGGTAGCTAGTGTATGATAAAATTAAATGAATTAGCCATCAAGGTGCTATTATGTCCCTGTAGCAGACTCGTAGACCGCAGCCGGCTCGAATGACGTTGCCGTTGGTCCGCCTGCAGCTTCAGGTGGCCCGGCTTGACTTTCCTTTAAAAACAGGGGTGCATACATTACTTTCGTTGCCCCTTCTGTATAGCACCCACAACCTAAAGACAGGTGCTACAGTATAACGCCTAGCTTTCGTGTACATAAGCGCGATCAATTTTATTGTACTCGAAAATTTATTTACCCTCGTCGTTGCTTATTCGCAAGGCAGCTTGTTTCCCCACATCATTAAACCTACATTTTAGTACCCAAATATGCGCCTCAGAATAACACTTATAAATCAAATTCGAAGCACTTCAGAATCGACTAATTTGGTGAATTAATTTCTCTGTCTGTCAGATTACATGATCATATCTGGCTCGAAGGACCAAAGTAGATTAACTTCTGATTTATTAATGAATTATGTAGAAGCACTTGAGTTTGAAGGACTGTCTCATAATGTGGGAGATGAATAAACCGTTGCAGTGAAGGAACATTGTAGGTGATATTTAGCAATTTAATAAATTTGATAATCCATTGTCAGAGGAATGAAAAAATGGCGAGTATGTTGGAGGACGGAACGAGAAGTCAGGGCACTCAGCGTGGCTAATTGCTCGAATCATTAAGAAAAAACATGAAAACTAAGCCCCGCAGACTACAGTGGGAAGCAGCAGATAACGATCGCTCGTCTCCTGTAATGAAAATAATCACGGCAGCGCCCGTAATAATAACTACGTTTTAGCCTGACTTACGGCAGTTTGTTACGATGCGACGTAGAAATCAACGCTAGGTTCCTCCTTTCGATTGCAAAGGAAAATAGAAAAAAAATGGGGATATTGTGTTTAATATCTTTGAGGGATGATAATTTAGTATTGATAATAAAGTAATAATAATCAAGTATCAATAATCTTTCATCAATGACAAAGTAATAATTAATAATAATCAATAGTTAAATAAATAAGTCAAGTATTAATAATTGGGTATCGATAATAAAGTATCAAAAATCAAGTATCGATGTTTGAGTATCGACAATTAAGCATCAATAATCAAGTATTAACAATCAGGTATCGATGATCAAGTACTAATAATCAAGTAAAGACAATGAAGTATGTTGTATTACTTATCAGATATCAATTATACCAATGATCAAGCATCAACAATCATGTATCAATTATTGAGACTCAATGAGCAAGTCTCACTTATCAATGAATAAATCTCAATTACCAAGTGTCAATAATCAAATATCAATAACAAAGTATCAGTAAAAAACGACAAATAATCATTAGTATTATTAACCAAGTATCGATCATCAAGTAGTGATATTCATGTATCAATACTTAACCATCAATAATCGAGTAATAATTATCAGGTATCGATAATTAAGTTTTATTAACCAAGTATTGATAATCAGGTATGAAAAATCAAGCACTAATGATTAGCAATCAATACTGAAGTAACGATAAACAAATATTGATAATCAAGTACCCATAATCGAGTATCAATAATATTCCATCAATAATCAAGTAACGATAATCAAGGATTATCAATCAAGCATCAATAATCAGGTATGGATAATCAAGTTTTTGCTGGCCCAGTATTGATAATCAGGTATTAAAAATCCAGTATTGATAATTATCAATCAAGATTCAAATATCGATAATCAAGTATCGATAATCAAGTATTAATAATTAGCAA
>CAKNXH010051747.1:1135-24344 GCA_932178445.1 Andricus quercusramuli | reverse complement strand
AATTTTCAACCAAAAATAAATAATTGAATTGTAAGTTAAAAAATTAACTTGTAACAAAAAAAAACGAATGTTCAAAAATATACTTTCCAAAAGAATGTTAATTTTCGATCAAATAGTTGAATTTTCAAAACAAAAAGAGGAATTTTGAACAAAAAAAGTTGAATTTTAAAGCAAAAAGAAATAGTTAAATTATAAGTTAAAAATTAATTTTTAACAAAAACAATGAAAGTTAAAGAATATAGGTGAAGTTTTTATACGGAAAGAATAATTTTTGAGCAAGATCTTCGACAAAAACGTTAAATTTTCACCACAAAAATATGAAATTTCAACAAAATAGTTGAATTTTCAACAGTTGAACTTTCAACTAAAAAAAAATACGTTTTCAACGAAATATAATAGAATTTTTTAACCAAAAAAATAAATTTGAAATACAAATTATTTGGTACATAATTAAACTTCGTTAAATAGAAATATACAATGTTGAATTGAATAAAAAATCGCTAGTGCATGGCACAATGACGGACACATTGTTATAAATGTTATAAATAAATAACTAACCTCTTGGCACTTTTCCAAATCTGTTCTGCTGTGTCCTGAGCAGTTCCAGTTTCACTTGCATAAAGTATCGTGACATTCATTTTCATTAAAAAAAAAGCAACCTTCCACAAAATTACCACAAAATTATTCAACTAAATATTCTAACCTAAAAATCAAACAAAACTCAACCATTTACTTCAGCAGCGCCACAGGCGCTAGAGTGGGGGATATCCAAGATGGCTGCACGCCGAGGGTCAAACAAGAACACCAAATGCATGTGACGAAACTTTATTTTTATTGATAACTTGGAAAAAAATGTTTTTTTACCATAAGTTTATTCGGATATTGTTTCTTATTTTTCAAAAGCTATGCAATTAAATGATTAAATTGATAATTTTTTTTGTAACGAGTTTGGTATATTATTGAATAGATTTTGAAAAATAAAAAATAATATCCAAATACACTTATTGTGAAAAATAATTTTTTTCCGAATTATTTAAAAAATTAAGGTTTTTCCCATGGGATTGGTATTTATGCAGAGAATCCAAAGATATTATGAGAATCTATGATTAATGCTTGACCCTCAGCGTGCAGACATCTTGCCAGCTGACGTCATAATTTGAAATACCTAATGCGCAAATTTTTGTATCACAATTATTTTAATGATTATTTTATTGGAATAAATATTTGCATAATGTTGTTCGTATAATTGTATTTTATATTATTATATTATTTTTTTTTTATATTTTTCTAAAGTAAAATAGTGATGATTATAGTAATTGTTGTTTTTTTAAATAATTATCTGGGCCCCAATCCTAATTAATCCGACCCCAATCCGAATCAATCTGAACGACTTCCAATCCTTTGTAATAAATGTCTTCAATCCGATATCTATCCGAATTTACTCGTTAATTATTTTTATTCCGTGCCTGAATCCTAATTAATCCGAACCCAATCCTATTTATTCCGACCCCAATACAAATGAATCCGAAATCTATCTGAAGTTACCTTTCAATTATTTTTGAGCAATGCCTCCAATCCTAATTAATTCTACCCCAATCCGAATGAATCCGAAATGAAACTGAAGGCACCTTTTAATTATTTTTGATACGTGCCTCCAATCCTAATTAATCCGACCCCAATCCGAATCAATCTGAACGACTTTCAATCCTTTGTCATAAATGTCTCCAATCCGATATCAATCCGAATTAACCTTTCAATTATTATTAATCCGTGCTCCCAATCCTCATTAATCCGACCCCAATCCAAATCAATTTAAAACTATTTTCATTCCTTTCTGATTAGTGTCCCTAATCTGAATGAATCCGAAGTTACGTTTCAATTACTTTCAGTCCGTGCCCCCAATCCTCATTAATCCGACTCCTATCCGAATCAATCTGAAAGACTTTCAATCTTTTGTAATAGATGTCCCCAATCCAAAATCAATTCGAATTTACCTTTCAATTATTTTCAATCAGTGCCCCCAATTCTAATTAATTCGATCCCAATCCGAATCAATCAGAACGACTCTTAATCCTTTTTAATAAGTGTCCCCAATCAGAAAAAAAATCGAATTCAATCCGAATAAGTTATTACCTCTCAATTATTTTGAATCCGTGCGCCCAATCGTAATTAACCTAACCCCAATCCAAATCAATCTGAACGACTTTTCAATCCTTTGTAATAATTGTCCCCGATCCGAATGAATCCGAAATAATCCGAAGTTACCTTTCAATTATTTTTACTCCGTGCCTCCAATATTTTTCAGGAGGTCAAGGTCATTCTTGAAGTAACTTTCAAATAGGAATTCAATGGTGACCTCTATTTTATTCTTGAAGATGACCTTCAAGCTTTTTCAAGGTCAACTTCTTTTCAAATTGGAAACCACCCTTTTTTACTTTTGCAATCGATAGAGTGGAAAATTTTACATTCAAATATGTACCCAAGTCATACATAGGTACATTGTAACCTTAAAGGTCACTTTGAGGTCATTTAAACGTAAGCAAGGTCTGCATACCTCTGGGAATAGAAATTTTTCAAATTTTTCTCGTAACGAGCGAAGTTACTAACTTTAACGAGGCGTATTCAGTAGTGACTTTAAGTATGACCTTGAAGCTGACCTTCAAGGTCGTTTCAAGGTCATTTTTTATTGGAAATCCCTTTGAAGGTTACAATGAACCTATGTCTGACCTGGGTACATATTAAAACGTAAAATTTCCGGCTCTATCGATTGCCGATGTAAAAGAGACGGTTTCCATTTTTAAATTGTTGACCTTGAAAAAATTTGGAGGTCACCGTCACTGGTCCTATTTTTAATTTTCTAAATTTTTTTGACATCAAATAGGTATTTCTATAAATTCTTCAGGCATATAGTTTTGCATACAATAAAAAATAAGTCAATCTAAAAATTCATTCTTGGTTTGACCTTGGATTAGGTCGGATTCAGTCAGATTGGCATCCTTGTTTTAATTTCGGATTAGATCGGATAGGAATCCTAAATTCGACCTAGGAACTATTATGATAGGAATCAAAAGAATAGAATTTTTTCTATCCACGAAGACAGGAATAAATAATTATAAATTGAAATACACATAAGGTACAGTTGAAAATTTATTCCGCAATTATAAAATGGAGAGGTTTAAGAAAACCGAATGTCTAAAATTACGCTGAAAACGCGAGAATAAAGATGGCCGAAAACTGGCGACGGTCCGGGATTGGTCGAAAACCAATCCCTTTTCCAGCTCGTCCAATGAAACTTGCAAAACTTTTAAGGCTTCGCGTAAGAGTACCTTTTCACGGACCATGGATTCTGAATTAATCGTGCAATTAATATTTTACATAGGATTCATTTCTAGTTACCTCGTTGGATTATGGCAAATGTGATTGGCTGTGAACCTAGATGCGAACCCTATGTGAAATATTAATTCAATGAGAAATTCAAATTCGAGTTCCGTGAAAAGGTACCCTTAGTATAGCCACAGCCTTAAGAAAATTCACGAATTATCATGAAACAGGGGGAACTTTTAGGTTATGTATTTTAATATTGTGAAAAAACCTAAAGTTTTTTTTCAAATGGCATTTGTGGGTAGTTTCAGGGTCATTTTTGTAAATCAGCATATCGAAGTACATCGCTAAATTAGAACACTCGAACCTATAATTTTAAAAATAATATTCCGATACGATTATGCCGATAGTCAGATCAGAGTATAAAAATCAATAAAAGATTTATATTGCAACGTTCAAATCATTTTTAGTTCATATTTCTTAATTTGAACCTTTATTTCTATAAATACGATTTCTCAATAAAATTTCATACTAATTCAAAAAAATTCAAATTTTAAGGCTGCGGATATACCTACGCGAAACCTTGAAAATTTTGCAAGTTTCATTGGATCAGCTGGAAAATGGGTTGTTTTTCCACCAATCACAGACCGTCGCCAGTTTTCGGCCATTTTTATTTCGCCTAAGTTCAGACGCTATAGTGTGCAAAATATACTGGGTGTTTTTTGTAAACTTGAGACATCGAAATATCTCAAAAAATACGCATCCTATGAAAAAAATATCGGTAATGAAAACTTTTTATTTTCGAGGGGGAGAAGCGATTTTGAAAAAAATTTTCGAATAAAACTTTCGTATTTCGTAAAGGAGAATCTGAATCCTTGATGAAAAATTGGGGATCCCTTTTTGAAATTACAAAGTTACCCCCACTCCTGCCTTCTTAGGGAGAGGGGGGGGTGTAAATATGTTTCAAAAATTTTTTTCCATAGGTTGCGTATTTTTTGAGATATTTCGATGTCTCAAGGAAAAAAACACCCAGTATATATATATATATATATATATATATATATATATATATATATATAAATATGTGGCGCATGTCTTTGCTCGTGTCAATTAAATCGCGTCATTATACAAACTGAACAAAAAATGTCTCTTTCGTGATGTTCGTGATTTATACCCCTCAATCGATCCGCATTAAATTACATACCGCTCGATCAAATGCCAACTGTCAAGGTCGGACATTTGGCTCAAAGCCCGTAATATTTATAATTTATAAAGAAAAACAGCTTCCCCGTGCTGTTTTTCAATTGCAGATTTTGTAACCTCATTTTTTAACCTCAAGGTCGAAGGCAGAAAGGAATTTTGAGATCTTGGTCATTTTGAAAACAGGAACCGGACGTGAGGTCCTCTAATACCAACCTACAGAATTATTTCAAAAATAATTTCACCACTATTTCAGAAACGTGGAATCCGATTATTTGAGGAGAACCCAGGCGAAATTATCGGATAGGAATTCCTTCCGAACCAATCCGAATCATTCCGGAATTTGTATCCGAACTAATTTGAGTCAATTCGAGCCAATCCGAAAAAAGTTCTACATTTCGTTTGACCCAAATCTTTTGAAAATTAATTCGACTCAATCCGGTTCAATCCTAATGAATCCGAATGAATCTGAACTCGGATTGATATACACTGAATTTTCATTCCGAATGAATCCGAGTTTGGATTGAATGGAATTCATCCGGCTTGAAAATTGTTTTAGGTCAGTCCGAGTTCGGATTCATTCGGATTGAATATTTGGTTCGGATTTATTCGGATTGACCCGGATTGAGTCGGATTAATTTTTGACCGATTTGGATCGAACGGAATGTATAATTTTTTTCGGATTGGTTCGAATTAACACGGATTGGTTCGGATACAGATTCCGGAATGATTCGGATGATTTCGAATTGGTTCGGAAGGAATTCCTATCCGATACTTTCGCCAGGGAAATCAGTAGTTCATTTCCGATTTGAAGGATTTTATAATTAAGGTTATCCTGTTTCATGAAACTTTGGAAACATACCACATTTTCAGTTTCAAACATTTGAAATATTGAAGCGGGAAAATTCAAAATAGTTAAAAGTATTTGATGCTAGTCCGAGAGTACTTTCAATTAAATTCTTTAGACCATTTTTTAATTCGAGAACATTCTCTTTTACCCTTTTTTAAAGAATTCTCACTTTTCGCCTGGTTTCAAAAATCTTCCCCTTTTTTTCTTAAATTTGAAATAAATTAATAGAACCCAATAAGAAAATCCAACAATTTTTGGTTGAAAGTTAATTTTTTTTTCTTGAAAAGTCTACCATTATATTTTTTATTCGGAATTCATCTAATTTGGTTAAAAGTTCTACTGGTTGGTTGAAAATTCAATTATTTGGTTGAAAATGAAACTATTTTGTTAAAAATTAATTTTTTGGTTGAAGATTCATCTGTTTGATTATTAATTTAACTATTTTATTGAAAATTCGTAAAATTTTTGGTTGAAATTTTTTTTTTAGTTCAGAATTTGACTTTTTGGTTGAAAATTCATGTATTTTGTTGATAATTAATATTTTTTGTAGAAAATTAACTTTTTTGTTAAAAATTCCTATTTTCGGGTTAAAAATTGAGACTTTGTAGAAAATTCCTCTTTTTGGATTGAAAATTCAGAAATTTGGTAGAAAATTAAACCATGTGGTTGAAAATGTACTTTTTTGTTGAAAATTCATATTTTTGTTAAAAATTCAACCACTTCGATAGAAAATTAAACAACCAATTTAAAAGCTTAAAGATTAACACTTCTACTTCCGGTTGAAAATTGATTTTTTTTAGTTGAAAATAAAACTATTTTGTTGAAAATTCGTCTTTTTTAGTTGAAATAAAGTGGTTGAAAATTCATTTTTTTAAATCAAGAATATTTTCTTAAACTTAAAATTTGACAATTGTATTTTTGGTAGAAAACTGATCTTTTTTAGTTGAAAATTAAACTATTTCGTTGAAATTTAACTTTTTTTTTGATTAATGTTTTCGGTTGAAAATTCAACTATTTTGGTAAAAAATTAGAATATTTGGTTCAAAGTTAAACTATTTATTTGAAAATTAAACTATTTTGTTTGCAATTTGCCTTTTTTTTTTGCTGAAAATTAATTTTTCATCCAAAAATGTGGCTATTCCATTCTGGGTTCAAAATTTTTTGTTATAAATTGAAAATTAGATTTTTGAACTTAAGATTTAACAATTCTATTTTTAGTTAAAAATTGATCTTTTTTAGTTGAAAATTAAAGTATTTCGTTGAAAATTAACTCTTTATTCTTAAAAATTAATATTTTTGGTTGAAATTCAACTATTTTGGGTAAAAAATTAAATTATTTTCTTTAAAATTAAACGATTTATTTGAAATATAAAATATTTATTTGATTATTGAACTATTTTGTTAGCAATTTGTTTTTTTTTCTAAAAATTAATTTTTCATCTAAAAATGTGGCTATTCCATTCTTGGTTGAAAATGTTTTCTTTATAAGTTAAAAATTCATGAATTTTGATGAAAATTCATCTTAATTAATTTTTTATAGTTGAAATAAACGGGTCGAAAAATTCGTTTGGAAAAAAATGAAAATTAATTTTTTAAACTCAAAACTTAACAATTCAATTTTTGGTTGAAAATTGATCTTTTTTAGTTGAAAATTAAACTCTTTCGTTGAAAATTAATTTTTTCTTCGACATATTAATATTTTTGGTTGAAAATTCAACTATTTTGCTAGAAAATTGAACTATTTGGTTTAAAATTATTTTTTTTACTTCAAGTCAACTGGTTCAAAAATAGTTTTTTAAAAATAAAAATGAGTTTTTTGAACTCAAAATTTAACAATTCGATTTTTGGGTGTAAGAAGACCTTTCTTATTTGAGAAGTAAACTATTTCGTTGAAAATTAACTTTTTTGTCTTCAAAATCATTATTTTTGGTTGAAAATTCAACTATTTTTGTAAAAAATTAAATTATTTTCTTTAAAATTAAACTATTTATTTGAAAATTAAACTATTTATTTGATTATTGAACTATTTTGTTAACAATTTGTTTTTTTTCCTAAAAATTATTTTTTTATTTAAAAATGTGGCTATTCCATTCTTAGTTGAATTTTTTTCTTTATAAGTTGAAAATTCATCTGTTTGGATATAAAATTATTCTTGTCTGTTGGAAATTCATCATTTTGATCGAGGAATCAAAGATTTTTTTACAAATTCGTTTTTTAGTTCAAATCAGCGGGTTCAAAAATTCTTTAAAAAAATGAAAATTTGTTTTTTAAACTTAAAATTAAAAAATTATATTTTTGGTTGAAAACTGATCTTTTTTAGTTGAAAATTAAACTATTTCGTTGGAAATTAACTTTTTTTTCTTCAAAATTAATATTTTTTTATTTAATGATTTTTATTTGAAAATTATTTGATTCAAAATTCGTTTTTCAAAAATGGAAATTATTTTTGTAAACTTAAAATTTATCAATTTTATTTTTAAAGTATTTATTTGAAAATGTAATTATTTTTTATACATTTTTTTCCGTTAATAATTAATATTTTTTTCTGAAAATTTGGCTATTTCATTCTTGGTTGAAAATTTCTCATTTATAAGTGCAAAATTCATCAACTTTGATCAAAAATGCATCTTTTTGGGTTGAAAATTCATTTTTTCTGTTCAGAATTCATCATTTTGGTTGAGGATTCAATTATTCTGTTAAACATTTTTTTTAGTTGAATTCAACTGATTCCAAATTAGTTTTTTTTTTCAAAAATAAAAATCAGTTTTTTAAACTTGAAATTTAGCAATTCCATTTTTGGTTAAAATTTGATCTTTTTTAGTTGAAAGTAAATTATTTGGTTGAAAATTCATTTTTGAAAAGTGAAAATTATTTTTGTAAACTTAAAATTTATCAATTCTATTTTTTGTTGAATTATTTTTTCTTTCGTTAAAAATTAACTTTTTTTCAAACTAATATTTTTGCTTGAAAATTCAACTTTTTATTTGAAAATCTAACAATTTTTTATAAATTTTTTCGCTAATGATTAAAAAAAATTTCTGAAAATGTGGCTATTCCATTCTTGGTTGAAAATCTCTCATTTATAAGTTGAAAATTCATCCATTTTGATAAAAATTTATTTGATAAAAAATTAATCTGTTTGGGTTGAAAATTAATTTTATCTTTTCAAAATTCATCATTTTGGTTGAGGATTCAATTATTTTGTTGACATTTTTTTTAGGTGAATTCAACTCGTTCAAAATCAGTTTTTTTTTCAAAAATAAAAATAAGTTTCTTAAACTTGAAATTTAGCAATTCCATTTTTGGTTAACAATTGATCTTTTTTAGTTGAAAAGTAAATAATTTGGTTGAAAATTCGACTATGTGGGTATAGAAAATTAATCTTGTTGGTTGAAAATTCAATTGGGTTTTAATTCGTTTTTATTTAGTTAAAAATTAATTTTCTAAAACTAAAAATGCAATTTTTCCATTTGGCTATTTGATAAAAAGTTAAACTATTTTCTTGAAAGCTTAATATTTTCGTTGTAAAGCTGAATATTTGGTTTAAGTAATCTTTTCTAAACAAAAATTCAACTATTTTGTTTAAAATTCGTCCGTTTGGATTGAAAATTCATCATTCATCAAAGAAAAGTAATATTTTTCGGTATGAAAATTCATCTCCCTCGGCCGAAAATAAACTTTTTTGTTAAAAATAAGTGAGTTAAACGATTGCGAAACTTAAAAATCGATATTCCCAACCGTCTTATTAAAATTCAGCAGCCAGAGGCTAAACGTGATTTGAAATCCGCGCGCCGTCACGAGCCAATGACACAGCACTCCCAAAGCATGCGCAGTACGATCAGACTCAAGAATCGGGAACACCTGCGCAGGCTCTCTGTGTTGTTCAAAAATGGCCGACGGAAACACTTTCGCACACAATCAAAGTTGACTTCTTGATGAGAGAAAAGAGGTGTTTTCTTGTCTTCTTTTTCGCGAAGTGAGTTATCGATGTTTACCCCATTTTTTCTCTCTTTTCAAGACTTCACCTCCGTAAATACTCAAACTCCAAAACCGTCTTGATCCATCCTTTTGAGTTGACACCACAATCTTTTGGATACACCTGCAGTGGCTGTAGTCAAGTGAGTTTAGTTCATTTTCATTCGATTACTTATAAGTTTCTCTCTAATTAGAATAACACTCAGGGTCAATTTCTTCTATATTCGATACACTACTCTTTTCATTGTCGAGTTTTTTTTCGAGGCTAGTGAAAATTTCAGTGAGACGCGAAGGAAAATTGAAGTGGGTCATTTATTTGTTGTGAGTCAATAATTGTTGGTCAACTGAATACATTTGGAAAAAAGACAGCAAAACAGTGAGTTTATGCGGAATCGAAAAAGTCCATTCTATTTTTTTACCTTGTCAAAGCACTTACCTGATTCTTTTATTTTTGTCGATCACTTATTTATGTTTTTTGGAGTTTGTGATTTCACGGGTTGCAAATTTTATTTGTACTTTTGTTCTTTAATATGTTTACATCTTGTTTTGGATTTACAGTAAATTTTAATGTTTAATTGTCTCGAAAAGTGCCAGCAGATGAGTGTGAACGATTTTTTTATCAAAGAGAATCGATATTTTTATATGAATAATTGAATAGTTGACTTTTCTATATCTGTATATCTAATCTTTTAGGTTAGGTGCGTCTGATTTTTTTTTACTCAATTAGCAAAATTTATACAAAAACGGATTTTCTTGATAGTTAATTTATTATTATTTATTTTAGTTTTTTAAACTGCTGAAAAGTCTTAGTTTTGAATGTGATGTTGTGAAACTGTTTTTTTTTCTATTTACCTTTGTTGATATAGTATACTTATAGTAATAATAATAATATAATAAACATTATATAATTATAATATTTGTATCTTTAAACAAATTTTAACTTCCAATTCCTGAACATTTTTTATTTTAATTTATTATTTTATTTATTTATGTATAATTAAAACAATTTTTCAAATTGAATATTCGACTAGTTCGTTGGAAAATTAAACTATTTTGTTTAAAATGTAATAATTTCTTGGAAAATTTAAATAATGTGTATTCCATTAAAAATTAATTTTGTTGGTTGAAGATTTATCTCTGGTTGAAAATTTAACTATTTTATTCAAAATTCGTTTAATTTTTCGTTGAAACTTGATTTTTCTAAGTGAAAATTTAACCATTCCATTTTTGGTTGAAAATTGATATTTTCTATTAAAAATTGATCTTTTTATTTTGAAAATTCAACTTATTTTCTTCAAAATTTGTCTTTTTTAGTAACAAATTTTCTACGTCGAAAAAAAATCTTCGTTGAAAATGTATCATTTTTTGTTAAAAATGCAACTACTTGATAGTAAATGAACTTTTTTGTTGCTAATTCATATTTTCCGTGAAAAAATTCCTTTGTTTTGTAGAAAATCCGTTTTTTTTGCTTCAAAATTCCAAAATTTGGTTAAATATTCAACTGCTTTGGTAGAACATTAAACTATTTATTTGAAAATTTAACTATTTTGTTGGAATTTCGTTTTTTTTGTCGTTGAAAATTAATGTATTGAAATCTAGAAATATAGCTATTCCATTTGTTAATAGTTATTTTATTAATATTTATATCTGGTTGAAAATTTAACTATTTTATTCAAAATTCGTTTAATTTTTCGTTGAAACTTGACTTTTCTAAGTGAAAATTTAACCATTCCATTTTTTGGTAAAAATTGGTATTTTAGATTCAAAATGTATCGCTTTATATTGAAAATTCAATTACTTTGGTAGAAAATTAAACTATTTGGTTTAAAATTTAAGTATTTCGTTTAAAAGTCATCTTTTTATATAAAAAATAATTAATATTTTTAACTTCTTCTTCTTCGTTGAAAATGTAAAATTTCTGGTTAAAAATGAAACTACTTGATTATAAATGAACTTTTTTGTTGCTTATTCATATTTTCCGTGAAAAAATTCCTTTGTTAATTTATTTTATCTGAAAATATAGCTATTCCATTTGCTAATAGTTATTTTGTTATTATTTATTTTAATGTTTTAAACTTTTTTTAAAAATCTTTTTGTATGAAAAATAATTAATGTTATTAACTGACAATTTAACCATTCCATTTTTTGTTGAAAATTAATATCTTCTATTAAAAATTGATCTTTTTATTTTGAAACTTCAACTTAGTTTCTTGAAAGTTGATCTTTTTTGGTAACAAATTTTCTTCGTCGAAAACTAATCTTCGTTGAAAATTTATCATTTTTGGTTAAAAATGAAACTACTTGATAGTATATGAACTTTTTTGTCGATAATTCATATTTTCGTGTTGAAAATTCAGTTGTTTTCTAGAAAATTCGCCTTTTGGCTTGAAAATTCGAAAATTTGGTCGAATATTCAACTACTTTGGTAGAAAATTAAACTTTATTTGAAAATTTAACTATTTTGTTGGAATTTCGTTTTTTTGTTGTTGAAAATTTATTTATTTTATCTAAAAATATAGCTATTCCATTTGCTAATAGTTATTTTATTATTATTTATTTTAGTCTTTTAAACTGTCGAAATGTTTTAGTTAGAGAATTTGATTTGGTGAAACTTAGTTTTTTTTTCTATTTACCTTTATTGATATAGTTTACTTATAGTTATAATAATAATATAATAAAAATTATATAATTATAATATTTGTATCTTTAAACAAATTTTAACTTTTAAGTCCCGACAATTTTTCATTTTATTTTATTTATTTATATATAATGGAAACAATTTTTTAAATTTGAAATTCGATTAGTTTGGTAGAAAATTAAACTATTTTGTTTAAAAGTCATATTTTTGTATCAAAAATTCAACTTAACAGTTGAAAGTTGAAGTATTTCGTTAAATTCTTTTTTTCTAAATTTTATCTCTGATCGAAAATTTAACTATTTTATTTAAAATCCATGTAATTTTTGGCTGAAAATTATTTTTCTACTTGAAAATTTAACCATTCCATTTTTTTTGGTTAAAAATTGATATTTTCTACTCAAAATTGATCGTTTTATATTAAAAATTTAACTACTTTGGTAGAAAATTAAACTATTTGGTTAAAAATTTAAATATTTTGCTTAATAGTCATCTTTCCGTATAACAAATAATTAATTTTTTTAACTGAAAATTTAACTATTCCATTTTTGGTTGAAAATCGATATTTTCTATTCAAAATTGATATTTTTATGTTGAAAATTCTAGTATTTTATGGAAAATTCGGGTAAAAATTCAGTGGTTTTGTAGAAAAATCGCCTTCTTGGCTTAAAAATTTCACAATTTGGTTGAATATTTGAAATTCCTTTTTTTGTTGTTGAAAATTAATTTATTTGATCTGAAAATATAGCTATTCCATTTTTTAATAGTTAATTTATTAATTATTTCAGTGTTTTAAACGGTTGAAAAGTTTTAGTTAGTGATTTGGTGAAACTTGTTTTTTTTTTCTATTTACCTTTGTTGATATAGCATACATATAATAATAATATAATAAAAATTATATAATTATAATATTTGTACCTTTAATCAAATTTAAACTTTTAAGTCTTTTAAATTTGAATTATTTGAAATTTTTGAAGAATATCCCAGATTATCAAATTTCGGGACTGACAAATCCCGAAAAATAAAATTCCTGAAAATGTTTTATTTTATATTTATTATTTAATATTTTATTTATTTATATATAATTAAAACAATTTTTCAAAATGAAAATTCGTCTAGTTCGGTGGAAAATTAAGCTATTATATACAAGTTGAATTAAAAAAAAAAAAAAAAAAACATTAGCAGAATAATTGAATCCTCAACCAAAATGATGAATTTTGAACAGAAAATTCATTTTCAACACAGATGAATTTTCATCAAAATTTATGAATTTTCAACTTATAAATGAGAAATTTTCAACCAAGAATGAAATAGCCACATTTTCAGAAAAAATATGATTTATTAACGGAAAAAAATGTGTAAAAAATAATTACATTTTTAAATAAACACTTTAAAAATAAAATTGATAAATTTTAAGTTTACAAGAATAATTTCCATTTTTGAAAAACGAATTTTGAATCAGATAATTTGCTTTTCAATTAAAAAAGATCAAATTTTAACAAAAAATGGAATTGTTGAATTTCAAGTTTAAAAACCGATTTTTATTTTTTAAACAAACTAATTTTGAACCAGTTGAAAGTTGAAGTATTCAATTAAAAATTAATTTTGTTTGTTGAAGATTTATCTCTGGTTGAAAATTTAACTATTTTATTCAAAATTCGTTTAATTTTTCGTTGAAACTTGATTTTTCTAAGTGAAAATTTAACCATTCCATTTTTTGGTAAAAATTGGTAGTTTCGATTCAAAATTGATCGCTTTATATTAAAAATTTAACTACTTTGGTAAAAAATTAAACTATTCGGTTTAAAATTTGAATATTATGTTTAAAAGTCATCTCTGTATAAAAAATAATTAATTTTTTTAACTCAAAATTAATCATTCCATTTTTGGTTGAAAATTGATATTTTCTATTAAAAATTGATTTTTTTGTGTTGAAAATTCTAGTATCTTATGGAAAATTTTATTTTTTGTAAAAAAATTCGTTGAAAAATTATCCTTTTTGCTTAAAAATTCAACTACTTGATGTTGAATGAACTTTTTTGTTGATAGAATTCAATTTTCTGTGTGAAAATTCAGTAGTTTTGTAGAAAAATCGCCTTTTTGGTTTAAAAAATCCACAATTTGGTTGAATATTTGAAATTCCTTTTTTTGTTGTTGAAAATTAATTTATTTGATCTGAAAATATAGCTATTCCATTTTTTAATAGTTCATTTATTATTTATTTCAGTGTTTTAAACGGTTGAAAACTTTTAGTTAGTGATTTGGTGAATCTTTTTTTCTATTTTTCTACTTTTTTCTATTTTTTCTACCTTTGTTGATATAGTATACTTATAATAATAATATAATAAAAATTATATAATTATAATATTTATATCTTTAATCAAATTTTAACTTTTAAGTCTTTTAAATTTGAATTATTTGAAATTTTTGAAGTATATCCTAGATTATCAAATTTCGGGACTGACAAATCCCGAAAAATAAAATTCCTGAAAATTTTTTATTTTATATTTATTATTTTATATTTTAATTATGTATATATAATTAAAACAATTTTTCAAATTGAAAATTCGACTAGTTCCGTGGAAAATTAAACTATTTTTTTTTTAAATATGATAATTTCTTGGAAAATTTAAATATTGTGCTCAAAAGTCATATTTTTATATCAAAAATTCAACAACTTAGTTTAAAGTTGAAGTATTCCATTAAAAATTAATTTTGTTGGTTGAAGATTTATCTCTGGTTGAAAATTTAACTATTTTATTCAACATTCGTTTAATTTTTCGTTGAAACTTGATTTTTCTCAGTGAAAATTTAACCATTCCAGTTTTTGGTAAAAATTGGTGTTTTCGATTCAAAACTGATCTTTTTCAGTTGAAAATTAAACTATTTCTTTGAAATTAATTTTTTTTCTTCAATATTCATATTTTTTGTTGAAAATTCAATTATTTTGGTAGAAAGTTAAACTATTTGGTTAAAAATTCAAATATTTATTTGAAAATTCAACTTTTTTTTATGAATTTTTTATTTTGTTTGCTAAAAATTAATGTTTTTTTCTGAAAATGTGGCTATTACATTCTTGGTTGAACATTTTTTATTCATAAGTTGAAAACTCATCTATTTTAATGAAGATTCATCTGTTTGGGTTGAAAATTAAACTTCTCTGTTCAAAATTCATCATTTTGGTTGAGGATCATCAAAAATCAAAAATAATTAATGTTATTGACTGACAATTTAACGATTTCATTTTTTGTTGAAAATTGATATTTTCTATTAAAAATTGATCTTATTTTGAAAATTGAACTTATTTTCTTGAAAATTGGTCTTTTTTGGTAACAAATTTTCTTGTCGAAAACTAATCTTCGTTGAAAATTTATCATTTTTGTTTAAAAATGAAACTACTTGATAGTATATGAACTTTTTTGTTGATAATTCATATTTTCGGGTTGAAAATTCAGTGGTTTTCTAGAAATTTATTTGAAAATTTAACTATTTTGTTGGAATTTCGTTTTTTTGTTGTTGAAAATTTATTTATTTTATCTGAAAATATAGCTATTCCATTTGTTAATAATGATTTTGTTATTATTTATTTTAGTGTTTTAAACTGTCGATAAGTTTTAGTTAGATATTTTGATTTGGTGAAACATAGTGTTTTTTTCTATTTACCTTTGTTGACATAGTATCCTTATAGTAATAATAATAATATTATACAAATTATATAATTTTAATATTTGTATCTTTAAACAAATTTTAACTTCCAATTCCTGAACATTTTTTATTTTAATTTATTATTTTATTTA
Organism: Andricus quercusramuli; assembly: GCA_932178445.1. Lineage (NCBI taxonomy): Eukaryota > Metazoa > Arthropoda > Insecta > Hymenoptera > Cynipidae > Andricus > Andricus quercusramuli. Next base: position 8,566 of record CAKNXH010051747.1, on the reverse strand, counting down.
TTTATATATAATTAAAACAATTTTTCAAACTGAAAATTCGACTAGTTTGGTGGAAAATTAAACTATTTTGTTTAAAATATAATAATTTCTTGGAAAATTTTAATATTGTGTTTAAAAGTCATATTTTTATATTAAAAATTCAACTACTTAGTTGAAAGTTGAAGTATTTCATTAAAAATTAATTTTTTTGGATGGAGATTTGTCTGTGGTTGAAAATTTCACTATTTTATTCAAAATTCGTTTAATTTTTCGTTGAAACTTGATTATTCTATGTGAAAATTTAAACATTCTATTTTTCGGTAAAAATTGGTATTTTCGATTCAAAATTGATCGCTTTATATTTTAAAATTCAGCTACTTTGATACAAAATTAAACTATTTGGTTTAAAATTTAAATATTTCGTTTAAAAGTCATCTTTTTGTATAAAAAATAATTAATTTTATTAACTGATAATTTAACCATTCCATTTTTTGTTGAAAATTGATATTTTCGGGTTGAAAATTCAGTTGTTTTCTAGAAAATTCGCCTTTTTGGCTTGAAAATTTGGTTGAATATTCAACTACTTTGGTAGAAAATCAAACTATTTATTTGAAAATTTAACTATTTTGTTGGAATTTCGTTTTTTGTTGTTGTTGAAAATCTATTTATTTTATCTGAAAATATAGCTATTCCATTTGTTAATAATGATTTTGTTATTATTTATTTTAGTGTTTTAAACTGTCGAAAAGTTTTTGTTAGAGAATTTGATTTGGTGAAACTTAGTGTTTTTTTTTATTTACCTTTGTAGATATAGTATACTTACAATGATAATAATATAATAAAAATTATATAATTATAATATTTGTATCTTTAAACAAATTTTAACTTTCAAGTCCCGAAAATTTTTTATTTTAATTTATTATTTCATTTATTTATATACATATAATTAAAACAATTTTTTTGATTGAAAATTCGACTAGTTGGGTAGAAAATTGAACTGTTTTGTTTAAAATATAATAATTTCTTGCAAAATTTAAATATTTTGTTTAAAAGTCATATTTTTGTATCAAAAGTTGAACGACTTAGTTGAAAGTTGATGTATTTCGTTAAACATTTATTTTTTTGGTTGAAGATATATCTCTCTGCTTGAAAATTTAACTAGTTTTTATTTAAAATTCGTTTAATTTTTGGTTGAAAATAAATTTTTCTAACTAAAAATGTAACCATTCCATTTATGGTTAAAAATTGATATTTTCTATCAAAAGTTGATCATTTCATGTTGAGAATTCAAGTATTTTATTGAAAATTTGTCTTCTGTAGAAAATTTTCTTCGTCGAAAATTAATCTTCTTCGTTGAAAATTTATCCTTTTTGGTTAAAAATGCAACTACTTGATAGTAAATGAACTTTTTTATTGATAGTTCATATTTTCGGGGTGAAAATTCAGTTGTTTTATAGAAAATTAATCTTATTGGCATGAAAATTCAAGAATTTGAGTATTCAACCACTTTGCTAGAAAATTAAACTATTTTGTTCGAAATTCGTGTTTTGTTATTGTTAAAAATTAACTTTTTATTTGAAAGTATAGCTATTCCATTCTTGATTTTGGAAATTCATCTGTCTGAGCAGAAAACTAATCTTGTTTGTTGAAAATTCATCATTTTGGTTGAGGATTTAATTACTTTTTTAAAAATTCGTCTATTTTAGTTGAGTTCTAGTGGTTAAAAATTAGTTTTTCTTTTCAAATGAAAATTAGTTTTTTAAACTCAAATTTAGCAGTTTCATTTTTGGTTGATAAATGATATACTTTTGTTAAAAAGTCGTCTTTTTGATTGATTTTTTTTTAATGGAAGGTAGTTTTTTAAACTTAAAATGGTGAAACAAATAATTTTTTCTTCTAAATTTAATTTTTTTGGTATAGTATATAATTATAACATTTGTATCTTTAAACAAAATTCAAATTTTAGGTCTTCAAAATATTAATTATTTAAAAACTTTAAAGAATATTCTAGGCTATAAAATTTCGGGGCTGGAAAATTATGAATAATTATTTATTATGAATAATTTATTATTTTATATTTTAATTATTTAAGTATTATTAAAACAGTTTTTTAAATTGAAAATTCGACTAATTTGGTAGAAAATTAAACTATTTTGTTTAAAATTTATTAATTTCTTGGAAATTTTAAATATGTAGTTTAAAAGTCATCTTTTTGTATCAAAAGTTCAACTACTTAGTTGAAAGTTGAAGTATTTCATTAAAAATTTACTTATTTAATTGAAAATTTATCTCTTTGTTTGAAAATGTAACTATTTCATTTCAATTCGTTTAATTTTTGGTTGATAATAATTTTTTCAACTGAGAATGTAAACATCCCATTTTTTGCTGAAAATTGATATTTTCTGTTTAAAATTGATCGTTTTATATTGAAAATTCAACTACCTTCGTAGAAAATTAAACTATTTGGTTTAAAGTTTAATCATTAGTTGGAAAATTTAAATACTTTTGTTTAAAAGTCATCTCTTTGTATAAAGTATAAAGTTTTTCTTTTTTTGGTTGAAAATCAATATTCTTCAATGAATTTGAAAAGATTTTTATTACAGGGTCAATAATTTAAAAAAATACTATGCACATAAAAAAACTTGTAGTGAGAAATCTGTTTTTATTTATTGTTATTTTAAATTTAAATAATTTAAAAAAATACATTGAACTTTAAAAATTTTTCTTCGATCAAATATTTTAATAGTGAACTTTTAATAAGTAAATCATACTGAATAATAAAAAAATAAAAAAAAATAATTTTAAGCCAAAAAATAAGTTTTCAACAAAAAAACATAAATTTTCAACAAAAAATGTAATAATTGAATTTTCATTAAAAAAAATGATCCTCACCAAAACAATAATAATTCTCAACATGAATGAATGAAAACTGTAATAGTTGAATTCCTAACAACAAAAAATCATTTCTTAATCAAGAATATTAATTTTCTACCAAAAAATATAAATTTTCAACAAAAAAGGATAATTTTTCAATCAACAATTAAAGAGTTAAATTTTCAGTGAAAAAAAATGTATTTTCAAACCAAAGAGATGAATTTTCTACTAGATTAGTTAAATTTTCAGTTCAAAAATTAGCTTTGAAAAAATTCTACTAGATTATTTAATTATTTAACAAAGAGAAAAATTACAATTCTCAAAAAATAGTTGAAAATTCAACCTAAAAGATGAATTTGCAATTTAAATTATGAATCTTCGATCAAAACAAAGAATTCTTAACAAAAGTGTTTATCTGTTAACCAAATGTTGATCTTTCAACAAAATACATTAAATTTCAACTAAAATTATCAATTTTCCACTGGAATAATTCAATTTCTAATTTAAAGAAATGTGTTTTCAGCCAAGAAGATTCATTTTCTATTAAAAAATACTTATTTTCATCTAAAAAAGATACATTTTCAACCGAACATTAAACAGTTAAATTTTCAAATAAATCAATAGTAAAAAATGGATTTTCAACTAAAGTGATCGGTCATTCAACTTTATTTTTTATTCGTAATCAGCTTGTTTTTTATTTTTAAAAAAATGTAGTCTTTTGGATACAAAATTTCCAATTTTTTGCACCTCTTCAATATCTATTTTTTACGAGATATTTCGAAGTGTTTTAATACTGTTTTATTCTTTATTTTTTAATAAATAAATAAACGAAAACGAAGAATTTCAACAAATTACATGAATTTTCAACTAAAATTATGAATTTCTAACGAAAAAATGTGTTTTCAATTAAGAAAATTAATTTTCTACCAAAAAAGATGATTTTTAAACTAAAAAGATGAATTTTCAACAAAAAATATAATATTTAAATTTTCATTAAAAAAATTAATTATCCACCAAAGGAATAATAATTTTCAACAAAATAGTTTTATTTTCGACTAAAATGATGAATTTGCAACTAAAACGATGAAGCTTCAACTGGGATAGTTGAGTGTTCAATCAAAAAGATAAATTTTCATCTAAAAATATGAATTTTCAACTAAAAAGATGCATTTTCAACTAGAATAGTTGAATTTCTAACAACAAAAAAATCACTTTTTAACCAAGAATATTAATTTTCTACCAAAAAATATAAATTTTCATCAAAAAAGGATACATTTTTCATTAAAAATGAAAGAGGTAAATTTTCAGTGAAAAAAAATGTATTTTCAAACCAAAGAGATTAATTTTCTACTAGATTAGTTAAATTTTCAGTTTAAAAATTATCTTCAAAAAAATTATACTAGATTAGTTAATTTTTTAACAAACAAAAAAATATACTGCTCAAAACATTGTTAAACATTCAACGTAAAAGATGAATTTTTATTTTAAATGATGAATCTTCAACTAAAACAATGAATTCTTAACAAAAGTGTTTAATTTTTAACCAAGTGTTGAACTTTCAACAAAATACATTAATTCTCAACAAAAAGGATAAATTTTCCACTGGAATAGTTCAATTTCTCATAAAAAATGAGTTTTCAGCCAAGAAGATCCATTTTCCATTAAAAAATACTAATTTTTATCTAAAAAAGATAAATTTTCATCCAAAAGCTAAATAGGTAAATTTTCATTTAAAAAAATTGATTTTCAACCAGAGATGAATTTTCAACTAAAGTGATCGGATATTCAACGAGATTAGTTAAATTTTCAGTTTAAAAATTAACTTTCATAAAAAAATGTCAACAAAAAAGTTAAATTTTCAGTTAAGAAAATTAATTTTCAACCAAACAAATAATAATTGTTAACAAGATAGTAAAATTTTAACTTCCAACCAAAAAAGAAAACAACTAATTGTCAACAAAATAGTAAAATTTTCAACTAAAAAATTTAATTATAAAAAAAAATTCTTCACAACATAGTTTCATTTTCAACCTAAGGGATGAATTTTAAATTTAAATGGTGAATCCTCAACCAAAAGAATGAATTCTTATCAAAAGTGTTTAACTTTTAACCAAGTGTTGAATTTTCGAACAAGAAGATAAATTTTCAACTAAAGTAATAAATTTTCCACTGGAACAGCTCAATTTCTAATAAAAAAAATGTTTTTTCAGCGAAGAAGATTCATTTTCTATTAAAAAATACTTATTGTCATCTAAAAAAGATACATTTTCAACCAAGAATTAAATAGTGAAATTTTCAGTAAAAAAAACTGATTTTCAGCCAAAGATGAATTTTCAATGAAAGTGATCCGATATTTCACTAGAATAGTTAAATTTTTAGTTTAAAAATTAACTTTCATCAAATGAAAACAAAATTCAACAAAAAAGTTACATTTTCAGTTAGGAAAGTTACTTTTCAACCAAACAAATAATAATTCTCAACGAGACAGTTCAATTTTCAACCAAAAATTAAGTAGTTAAATTTTCAAATAAATAAAATAAATCTAGTAAAAAAAATTTATTTTCAAACAGAAATGGATTTTCAACTAAAGTAATCGGATATTCAACTTCATTTTTTTATTCTTAATCAGCGAGTTTTTTTTTATTTTTTTTAAATTTGTGTCATTTGGATACAAAATTTCAATTTTTTTGCATCCCTTTCAAAATCTATTTTTTTACGAGATATTTCAAAGTGTTTTAATACTGTTTTATTCTTTATTTTTCAATAAATAAATAAACCAAAACGAAGAATTTTCAACAAACTACATGAATTTTCAACAAAAATGATGAATTTTTAACTGGATTTCTTGGATTTCTAACAAGAAAAAAATGAGTTTTCAATCAAGAAGATTAATCTTCTACCAAAAAAGATGAATTTTCAACAAAAAAACATACATTTCCAACAAAAAATATAATATTCAAATTTTCATTAAAAAAATTAATCATCCACCAAAACAGTAATAATTATCCTCAACACAATAGTTCTATTTTCAACTAAAATGATGAATTTTCTACCAAAATGATGAATTTTCAACTAAAACTATGAAGCTTTTACTGGAATTCTCAATCAAAAAGATAATTTTTCAACTTAAATATGAATTTTCAACTAAAAAGATGAATTTTCAACTAAAAAGATGATTTTTCAACTGGAATAGTTGTATTTCTATCAAAAAACAATGATTTTTCAACCAAAAATATTAATTTTCTATCAAAAAACATAAATTTTCTACAAAAAACGATGCATTTTCAATCAAAAATTAAAGAGTTAGATTTTCAGTGAAAAAATGTATTTTCAAACCAAAGAGATGAATTGATTTTTTAAATTTTCAGTTGAAAAATTAAATTTCCATAAAAAAATGTCTAGATCAGTTAAATTTAAGAAGAAAAATAATAATTCTCAATAAAATAGTTAAAAATTAAACATAAAAGATGTATTTTCAATTTTAATTATGAATCTTCAACCAAACAAGGAATTCTTAATAAAAGTGTTTAACTTTTATCCAAGTGTTGAATTAAAAAAAAAAAGATGCATTTTCAACTAAAAAGATGAATTTTTAACAAATTACATGAATTTTCAACTAAAATTATGAACTTTTAACTAGATTAGTTGAATTTCTAACAAAAAAAAAAGCGTTTTCAATCAAGAAAATTAATTTTCTACCAAAAAAGATGATTTTTAAACTAAAAAGATGATTTTTCAACCAAAAATATAATATTTAAATTTTCGTGGAAAAAATTAATTATCCACCAAAACAAGAATAATTTTTAACAAAATAGTTTTATTTTCAACTAAAATGATGAATTTTCAACTAGAATAGTCGAATTTCTAACAACAAAAAAATCACTTTTTAACCAAGAATATTAATTTTCTACCAAAAAATATACATTTTCATCCAAAAAGGATACATTTTTAACTAAAAACGAAAGAGGTAAATTTTCAGTGAAAAAAATGTATTTTCAAATGAAAGAGATTAATTTTCTACTAGAGTATTTAAATTTTCAGTTTAAAAATTATCTTTAAAAAAATTATACTAGATTAGTTAATTTAAAAAATATATATATAATGCTCAAAACATTGTTAAACATTCAACTTAAAAGATGAATTTTTATTTTAAAAATGATGAATCTTCAACCAAAACAATGAATTCTTAACAAAAGTGTTTAACTTTTAACCAAGTGTTGAACTTTCAACAAAATACATTAATTCTCAGCAAAAAGGATAAGTTTTCCACTGGAATAGTTCAATTTCTAATTAAGAAAATGAGTTTTTAGCCAAGAAGGTTCACTTTTTTGGAAAAAAATACTTATTTTCATCTAAAAAGGATAAATCTTCAACCAAAAATTACATAATTAAATTTTCAAATAAATCAATAGTAAAAAATGGATTTTCAACCAGAAAATCGGATATTCAACTTTATTTTTTATTCGTAATCAGCTAGTTTTTTTTTATTTAAAAAAAATTTGCACCCCTTTCAAAATCTATTTTTTACGATATATTTCGAAGTGTTTTAATACTGTTTTCTTTATTTTTTAATAAATA